>APFE030589605.1:21210-55457 GCA_000404065.3 Pinus taeda | reverse complement strand
TAGCCGCCCAGCAGCAACCAAATTTAAAGAATCCTAAGAAGTCATTTCCTAAAAAGAATGGTCCTAAACCAAACAAGGGTCCTAAGCAAACTCAGTCTCAAATGAAAGATCATTTCAGCAAAATGATAAGACCAATAAAAACAAATGGAAGAAGACTGATAGACATTGTAACTTTTGTAATCGAGATGGCCACTTAGAATCTAAATGCTTTAAGAAGATGGAAGCCTTGGAAGCCGCAATGAAGAAACATAACATCCATGTGGGGCATTCTTCTACTTCAACTTCAACTTCATCTTCAGGAATGGCACTTTCTGCATGTCGTTGTCAATCATCTCAGTCTGGTTATGCTTTAAATGTATCTTCTTCTTCTCATTCTCATGAGTGGCTCATTGATTCTGGAGCCTATTATCACATGGCCAAAAATAAAGCCATGTTTTCTTCTTTACATGATTGTAACACCAAAAATATATATGTTGGTGATGATAGATCTCTTAATGTTGTAGGGACTGGAACTGTTCATCTAGACAATGGTCAGTTTAATGATGTATTATGTTTTCCAACCTTATCCAGCAACCTTCTATCTGTATATCAGATAACTCATTCAGGTGAAGGTAAAATTGTTGAATTTTCACCTCATGATGTTGTAATCAAGGATCTAAGAGATCCTAACCAGATTCTAGCTACTGGTATTGTTGATGATTCCACAAGGTTGTATAAGTTTCACAACTTTGGGTCATCAAATCTTCCCTCAGTATTTGTTGCTCATAATGATGAAGTGACAAACTTTGGCATGAGCGATTTGGTCACTTAAACTATCGCTCCCTTCAGCATCTTTGTAAAGAAAATATGGTGACAGGTCTTCCTATGGTATCTTGCAGAGATGGTGTTTGTTCCGGATGTGTACTCGGAAAACATCATCGGGACAGTTTTGAAAAACGTGCCTCTTGGCACGCCTCAGCCCCTTTACAGCTTGTGCACAGTGATTTGTGTGGTCCACTTCCTGTTGCTTCATTCTCTGGCTGCAAGTATTTCTTAACTTTCATTGATGATTTCTCCAGACGCACTTGGGTATACTTCTTAAAACTCAAGAGCGAAGTATTTAACACATTTTTGGCCTTCAAAGCCTTTGTTGAAAAACAATCTGGACATCAAATTCTTAAGCTAAGAACTGATAATGGTGGAGAATATGTTAAAAACACATTCATCAACTTTTGCACCGAAAATGGAATTCAAATGCAACATACTGTTCCATACATTCCACAACAAAATGGTGTAGCTGAAAGGAAAAATCGCACCTTAAAGGAAATGGCTAATTGTATGCTGCAATCTAAAGGACTCAGTCTTAGTTTTTGGTCTGAAGCAATTAATTGTGCAAATTATATAATAAATCGCACTCCTACTAAGGTTCTAAAGAATATCACTCCAGAAGAAGCTTGGAGTTCAATTAAACCAGATGTAAGTCACTTTCGTGTTTTTGGAAGTGAAGCATGGGCCCATATTCCAGATGAAAAGCCTAAAGCTTTAGAACCTAAGAGTGAGAAATGTACTTTTGTTGGATATTCTGAAGATGTAAAAGGTTATAGACTTATTCCATTTAAGTCCAAAATGTTATCATTAGAAGAGATGTAAAATTTGATGAAAATAAATCGGCCTGCGAGCCTAGTCCGGCGGATGTGCCACCTCTTCCTATCTCTTCTACTTTTGAAAACATTTCTTCTTCAGATGATGAAAGTGAGGATGACAATCCTCCCCCACCTTCTCAGGATCCTCAAATTCCAAGATGGGTCCGTGCTACTCGGGATGCAGCAGGTGATCTTGCCGGTGATCCTACAGATCAGCGACGTACACGTTCTCAGTTTGAAAGAGCCTCTTCTTTACTGGCTCAAGCTCCAGTAAATCATGATCCTGACACTTTTGCAGAAGCTTCAGGCCATCCACATTGGGAAGCAGCTATGAATGAAGAATATCATTCATTGTTGGCAAATGATACATGGGATCTTGTTCCTCTACCAAAGGGACGCAAACTTGTTAGATGTAAATGGGTTTACAGAACCAAGTATGGACCAGATGGGAAAGTTGATAAACATAAAGCTCGTCTTGTTGCTAAGGGCTTTTCACAGGTTGAAGGCATTGACTACACTGAACCCTTCTCCCCTGTTGCCAAAATGAACTCTATCCGCCTTGTTCTTTCCCTTGCTGCCTCTTTAAAATGGGAAGTCCATCAGATGGATGTTAAATCTGCCTTCTTGCATGGGGACTTGCATGAAGAAATCTATATGGAACAACCCATTGGCTTCATCCAAACAGACTCCAGCCTTGTATGTCGACTTAAGAAATCTCTTTATGGTCTCAAGCAAGCTCCTCGGGCTTGGTATGCCAAAATGGATAGCTTTCTTTTAGAATCTGGCTTTTCTAGGTGTTATTCTGACAATACTGTCTACACCAAGAAAGTGGGCAACTCTCTTATCATCCTTGTTCTTTATGTTGATGATCTTATTCTTACTGGTAGTGATCCCAACCTTATAAACCATGTGAAGTCCAGCCTTAAAAAGAAATTTGAAATGACAGACTTAGGACACTTACACTATTTTCTCGGTCTTCAAGTCTTGCAATCCAAGGAGGGTATTTCCCTTTCCCAGTCCAAGTATGCTTGTGATATTCTTCGTCATTTTCACATGGAAGATTGTAAGCCAGCTCCTTCTCCCTTTCAGTCTGGAGTCAAACTTTCAGTCTCTTGTACTTCTCCTGAAGTTGATGCTACCTTATACCGTCAACTTGTAGGAAAACTCTTGTATTTAACCCATACTCGTCCTGACCTTTCCTTTGTTGTTGGCCTTGTTGCTCGTTTGATGCAAAACCCCCGTGAAAGTCATTGGAAAGCAGCTAAAAGAATACTTCGTTATGTTCGAGGTACAGTACAGTTTGGGATTCATTACAGTGCCAAAGCAGCTCCTCTATTAGTTGGTTTCACTGATTCTGATTGGGCTGGTGACCCTGATGATCGGAAGTCTACTGCCGGTTATGTCTTCACTCTTGGTTCAGGACCTATTACATGGGCTTGTAAGAAACAGGCTGCCATTTCTCTTTCGTCAGCAGAAGCAGAGTATCGTGGTGCCGTGGAAGCTAGTAAGGAAGCCTTGTGGCTTCGTCAGATCCTATCAGAATTGGGCTTTGAGCAGCAGCATCCGACTACACTTTGGTGTGATAATCAAAGTGCCATTCAGCTTTGCAAAGATCCAGTTCAGCATCAGCGCAGCAAACACATTGAACTTCACATGCACTTCATCAGAAAGCTCATTCATGACCATGTTCTTGAAGTGCAATATTGTTCAACAGATGATCAGGTTGCAGACATCTTCACAAAGGCTCTCACAGAGGCGAAGTTCACTAAACTTCGATATATGCTTGGAGTTCAGGAAGTTGTCACTAAGGGGGGATAGGCTCTAGTGCCTCCTTCCTTCTCCTATTGTGTCATATTTGTAAATCCTTCAATCCTATCCCAAGTTGTTCTTAAGGGGGGATGTTAGGATATTCCGACACATAGGAATAGTTAAGTTCAACTTGGTCTAGTATAGAGTTAGGTATAGAGTTAGGTAAAGTGTGTTTCTTTACCGTTGTACATTTTGTAACTTACAATCCGACGGTCACGATATGTAGTGATCCGACGGTTCATTCTCTCCTCGGTATTACCGACACTTGATCCGTGGCTTGACACCCGATTGGTCCATGAATTCTATTTAAAGCGCATGGAGGGTCATTTGTAGGTTAACCGTGCATGAGAGAAGCTTATGTAAATTTTCATTCTTTTATTAATAAATTGCCTGTAGTAGCCACGTTGGCGCAGGCCGTGGACTGTTTCCCTCTCTGAGGGTTTTAACCACGTCAAAATACTGGTGTATTGATCTGTGATCTGTTTGTGAGCGGTGTCCTTTTGGTGTTCTGTCTGAGGAACTTACCTGTAAATTCCTACACTTGTACATTATGCTCATTGTAAATTTCAGATTGTAGGTCATTCCTTTGTCTATTTGTACTTTCTTGAAGAATTGTGCTTTGGTTCTCTGAATTTGAAATTTGCTCATTATGAAAAAATTCAGAAATTTGTACAGTAGTTTGTATGTTATTATTTACTTGCTTGTTGCTTGTACTTGATGATTTACGATCTGATTTTCTAAATTCATTGCAAAGTAACTTTCAAATTTCAAGGCATCTTTTTCTCCAAAATTGCTGTTGTTATCTTCTTGCATTTGGTTAGAAATATTTTCGTATCTTTGTGACACAACTTCATCATAATTTATTTTCACATCCATATTGGAATTTTCATTTATGGTGGAAGGGGATGGAACAAAGCTTGAACTAATTTCATATGGATTGAGAATGGGAGGAAGATAGCAAATATGTTCAAACCAATCTAGTGATTCTTCTTCTGTAGGTTTATCTTCGACTTTAAATCTTAAACAATTCAAATGAAATCGAATATTAAAATCTCTAACAGATTCATTTTCAAATAGTCGTAGATATTCCATTTCATTACATAGTTGTTCATAATCATAGCCGTCAAATTTATAAATGAAAATTGTAACAAATTGATCCAAGCTATGAATTGAGGCAACTGGAAGAGTTCTACACCAGTTTCTAGCTTTTGCCACGAATGTGAGAGTAAAAATTATGTATAAAATGTCTTCATCAATTCCTTAAAAATCATAATTTGAAACTTTTTGAATAAATTGAAAGACATGATTAAAAATAGAGGAATTTCTCTTACCATTAAACTTTACCTGAGACAAGAGTTTAACCACTTCGGGTGGAGTATTGGAAGATGCATGTCCATGGATACAACTCCAAATTGGAAGTTTAAGAGGAGCCATCATGATTAAATAAAATTTTAAAATTGAAAAGACTTCAATAGACAACAAGTTTCAAGCCCTCCTTCTAGTGCCAAAAATGTTGAGGGCCAAAAATGTCTGCTTCAACATTGAGGGATAAGCACCCGGTCCGGACCTTAAAACAACTCCTTTTCCATTTGGAGTAGTGGCTCTGACTGGTTTTAACTAGTTCCAGTTAGCTTTTCCCTATCGCTATTGGTTTACGATGTATCTTTAACTACAAATAGACAGGGATATCACATCACTTCTTCTTCTTGATCGGGAAAGATAATGATCCTTAATCTGATTTGGGTTTAGCCAAGCCACAACTACAATTTTTCTTCTTTGAGAGGAGGACTTAAAAGAATGTAGAACTTAATCTAAATGCAAATTTATTCTATAATGCAAGCAAAATAAACTAATCCTAATCCTATCTCAATTAGGTAGATATAGATCTAACCCAACTAAGAGAAATATAATTAAATGATAGGGATTTAAATATGTCTGGCTTTTAGATAATATCAAGCTAACAAAGTAGTTCAATTAACTGGCATTTGTGTATACCGAAACACATCCTATTGAGACCTCTTAACTAAAATAATAAGCCAACAACATTCAGGGAGTAGTTCACAAAAATGATATTGATTGTTAAATCAGTAAATCTAATAATTAAACAATAATATGCAGAAATAGTTCACAACACATCGCTATTTAATAAATCAGTTTTATAAGACATATTTATGAGTAAATAGTTACATAGAAATCAGAATTTAATCCATAAGAGAAAAGATACATAATAACAACATTGAGACAAATTACCCATATCAGCACAAGTGCACAAACATGAATAAAATGACACATTCTTGTTATCATAAAAATGAAATTAGTATTTGAAACAGTAGTATTAGGAATACCAATTTATTGAATCCATTTCTCTGACCCTGGTCTCCAACAGTCCTTTACATTCCTTGCACTTTTTCTTTCAAAACTAGAGCTTCAATAGTGCAAACTCTTCCCATCATACATAATTCAAGATACAAAGGAGACAAACCTCTAATTACATTCAGAAGTCCAAAATTGTAGAGGAGAGCAACCTCTAATTACATTTTGCAATCTGCTATTTATAATATTTCCAAAGCTATTTTTGAGAAGAAATTTTGTTGAAGAATAAATCTGTCCAATCAAATTTTTATTTGCTCAAAATTACAATCTTTAATTGCTGGAACATTCTCATTGATTGAGATCCTTTTCTCTATATCTCTTCTACTGTTTTCCTATAAAAAGAAATCAAAATAAATTAAATTGCAATAATAAAATCAAGATGCCATTTTTGGCATTAAAACAAACCCAATCAAATGCAATTAATTAATTGAAAAGGAAATCTGAGCTTTCTATTGATGCATATAATGATTTTAATTGGCCAAGGATATTATTGACGAATGAATCTGCATTTAGAAGAAGCTTGGGCAAATGAAAATGAAGAAAATAAACTCAGAAAAACGATTTTGTTTAAAAATTCGGAGCTTGATGTTTACCCTGATTTTAGACCCAATAAATGATTAAATCTGTTAGTGAAACCTCCTCAGAAATGTTCTCCTTGACTTTATCTTTCCAATGAGCTGTCTTGGGCCTCATTTGGCCAAGTAAAATTCAATCTATGAGCTTCCAAATTTGATGAGTCAAATTTGGCATAATTCTAGAAATTCTAATCCTGAATTAGATTTTAATTATATAATAATTAACTTTAAACTAACTATAAAGCAAATTAATTATTTACAAACTAATTAAATAATTAATATTAATCTAATTAAGTAATTAATATTTAATTTAATTTAAATTATATATATTTATAATATATATATATATATATATATATATATATTACTTAATTTTATATTTTTATAAATAAGTTAACGTGCATAAGCCGTTTGAATCATTTCAAATCACTTAAACAATGAATGTGATAATGGCTTCAAAACAAAAGTCAAGGTTTGACTTAATATCGCAATCGGATGAAACCTTGGATCAGGATTTGTAAAATTTGTTTCATTGAGAACTTGCGATGCGATGGAGCGATCGGGGTTTGTAAAATTTGTTTTGTTGAGAACTTATGATGTGATAGAGTGATCGTGTTATAAATTTTTATTATATATATATATATAATTTGTGTTCTAAATTTAATAAAGTTGGGTTAAGTTTTAAAATGAAATTAAGTGGGATCTATAGTTAGATTTCCTGTTATAAACTATAGTCATTTTGGTATTTGATAATCTTAAAAATGAACTACAATTTGGCTTATTTATTTAGAGAAAAATTAAAAAATTAATAAAGATTTAATTAAAGACTAATATTTACAATAAATGCATTTTTTAACCTAGATGACACAATTGATTAAACTTCAAAGGAGTGTCATTTACAAACCAGTTGACCAAATGAGGCAAAACAAGTATCAATGGGAAGTTTATAAAAAATCAATCTCAACAAAGCAATCAAAACAAGAATATAAATAAAATGAAAAATTAAGAAAATTGTAGGATAATAAAAGTATTAAAAGACGTTTAGCTAAAAACCTTGTAGAAAGGGTCCCCATTGTTCGAAGTAAACAAGTCAATAATGGGGGGGTTATGTTTTACCACAACAGGTCCCAACTAGACCTCACACCATTTGGTGTAGGACAACCACTCGGAATACAATCTGTCTACCGTTTACTTAAAGACATTCCTTGGCTTTAGCTATCAACATGAAAGATAAGTGCGATGTCCTTTTGAATGAACAAGCTAGTGTGCCTTGTGAATGTTTTATTGCAGATGTATCAAGGTTCTCTTGCCACAGAGGGGAAAATGAAGTGAGCCTCTAAGAGAGAAGTAATAGTACTACCCTGATGGAGACAGACATAAAAGAGAAAGGTTTATCTAACACCAAGCAAAGTAGTTGACACGGATAATGATCATTATAAACATAACAACACATTTCCAACAAGAAGCACTGAAGTCACTAAAATAGTTCAATTGCTACAATACTAATGAAAGAAAACATGAACCATAAACATTCAAATAATATTCTTAGTAACATTTAAAATCCATGTGTGGAAATGTGTTGGCCTAGACGGCTTCAATATTAAGCAAGGGTACCAAGATACATAAATACAATGAACACCACTAGCTCCAATAGTGGAGCATTAGAGCCACTACTTACCCTCAAAAGTACCAACTCTCTCGCTCTCTCTCTAACTCCTTGTGAGAGAAGCTAAGGTTAAAATTCCTTTACATGAGAAATGAGGATCTATTTATAACTTGAGGAGTGACCTTTCACATCCTCATGATTCTTGACTTTCCAATTTCTAATGACCTTTGGACTTCTACAACCTTTGGAATTCCAAATGAATTTTGGAATTAAATATGACTTTTGATATTACATGTATTTTATACTTCCATGAATATTTAATTCATACATGACTGTTGGACTTCCACTTATTTGTCTTTAGAATGATTACAACAATATGTCATGACTTGCACATCATCATGTGATGAGACTTGACATGTAAATATTTTTGATAACTGGGACTAATAGTGATTGATGAGATGGAATTTCTCCAGTGGTGACATGGCTGCCACTTGTAGATTAGATCATGGATGTATCTACCCTCTAAAGCTTGTCTAATCGAATCAAGTATTTGGGTGCTTTAATCATCAATATTCAAGTTTTTTCTTCATTCTTTCCATGCTTCCTATGTTTATTCTTTTTTCCCGATCTTCCTCATGTGCGTTTGTCATGATATTTCTCGAATAGTTGTATCTGGAATCACTCATGACCAACAATCATCAGCTTGAAAATATCCTATTCTACTATTTTTTATTTATATTTTTTTTTTTCGCGCCTTTTTAGTGCACTTAATAGAGATTAAAATAGATTTAGTGCACATGGGCACAGTTTGAAAGGCTAAAGCAATAAAGAGGGGGGGCTTTGGGGCCTCGAAATGTGCTCATGCATTCAAAAGAAGTGGACAGTCATGTCAAGGCACATGGCACAAGTCCAAAGGACGAATGTGGTAGCTTAAGTCTTCCCAAGTGTGCTATGTGCTCAAGGGAGAGATGGAGGGCACATGGTGAACTCTTGAAGGTTGAAGGATGAAGGATTCAGGTCTTCAGGATCCACTCATGTGCTCAGGAGGCCTATGAGGGTGCAGGGTGCACTCTTGAAGGCTAAAGGTTGATGCTTCGTGCCTCGTTTAAGTATGGAATATGAGGTGAGGGGAAAAAATGATGAGTTTACACATAGAACCATGTGCAACACATACCAAATCATCAATAAAACTTAGAAAAACTCGAATAATGATTAATATACATTAAAATGCCACTTTATACACATTCCTAAAGTGCAACGAGTGTCGTGTGTGCGACTGCGGACAACAAATGTCGTTTTATGACAACAAAGATGTTACGCCCATGAAATGCACTTAAAGATGTTGTAATAAATGTTATTACATTCAATACCATTCAAGTACACTTGAATCACATAGAATAACATGAAAGGACATTTGATGATCAAAGAAACTCTAGATTTGATAGTGATAATAGGCTCCAAAATTCAAATGTAGAGAAATTTTGGAGGGTGTTGTAGTAGAGACAACACTTGGCGACAAATTGAGGGAAATTCATCTTCTCCTTCCGGTAATATATGTTGGTTAAGGGTTATAACTTCAAGAAGTATTGATTTCCTCGATTTCCACCTTTTGACCCGGTTTTATACATAGCATCTCACTTTTCTCTACTTGGTCAAAACACACACAGAGCATACACAATATAACAATTGTTTCAATACAAGAAAGGGTAATGTGCATTATAAGTTTACGATATTCAGAGTATGAGTTTTCATCTATGGTGTTGCTCCCCTACCAGCAGGCCTAGACAATACCCCAATAGAGTCACTTTGGGAGCACAAATGTGGCTTTGTTGCCAACGAGCCTAGACAGTACCATGGCGAAGTCGCTTGCTTTGCCTCCATGCACAGGAAGCCTTTCTCTTCTTTTACCCTTTATTTATTTATTTTAATAGAAATATGCATTAACACTTATTATTTTCAACAAGCAGAAGAGGGATCTCAACTTATTGAGAGAAGAGGAGGTTTCCCCTTCATAGAATTATTTTAAGACCTATGATATTGATTTGCTCACTTTAGATTTTCCCCTTATCCCTTCTCTACTATATTGGACAAGCGTTAACACACAAGTAGATATACACCAAGTCGAGCAATCTATATAATAGCATAGGCAGAGATCTAATAGGATCCCTCAAGTTTCTCCTATTGGATGAATCATGTTTTCCATATGGGCTTAGCTCAAACTATGGCATTTTCCCAAACAAAAAAGGAGAACAATAGAAAGCCAAGCATTGTGGTTGTCACACTTTTCTTTTATTGCACTACAAAGTATTTTTAGCCATGTAATTTTACATAAGGGTCTTAATTATGTAGAATGACTGACAAAAGGACACAACAAGACACAACTTACATAGCATATGAACAACAACAAAAAAAAAATAAAGGGAAACAAGACAACTATACAGGAAGTGGATCTTGTAGCTACTATCAAAAGTAATGCTTTAGATCGTTACCATTTAAGGGTAGGGGTCAATCCTCCCATCTAAAGGTTTGAGTTTGAAAGTATTGTGACTGAAATTTTCACCAACAAAGAATGGTCCAATCCACAAAGGTTGGAACTTTGTGTGTTTACCGTTTTCTTTGTGGGGTTTATCCCAATTCAGTACTAGGTCACCCACATCAAAGCTCTTTTTCCCTGCAGGCTTCTTATCAAACCAATGCTTTACACGATTATGATATACAACAAACCAGTCTTTTCCCTTGAGTATTTCTTCCTCGAGTTTGAGTAACATATCTATCTAGCTCTGAACTAGAAGGCAAGGTCTACCTTGTGACTCTTGAGAGATTTTCAAGGCTAGAAGATACAAGTTTAGAGGCAAGATAACTTCTTTGCTGTAAACTAGGAAGTATGGCAAGGTTCTCAAGGAAGGCTTTGGAGTTACATGGTCAACCCAAAGAGAATTTTTCAAAGCTTTATTTTGTTCACAGAAGATGGTTTTCTTGATTATGCAGATAATATTCTTATTTGTTGACTCAACAAAACCATTTTTTTGTAGATAATAATTAGATGCATGTTTCAATACAATTCCATTTTTGAATACAAATTCATAAAGTTTTAATGATGATAAATAGGTCACATTATCAATGACAAGTGACGTAGGAACACCAAACCTAGTTATAATATTTTATTGTAAAAAGTGTATGACTTCTTGATCATTTACTTGTCTCAAAGGAATTTCTTCTGATCACTAAGTGAAGTAATCTATCATTGTGAGGATACATCAGTGTTGCTTTAATGAATGAGGAAAAATATCTCCAATAACATCAAAGCCCCACTATTGAAATGGTTCTTCAACTACTACTAGTAGCAGTGGGGTGATTGACCTTTGATCATGGTTAGTGCATCTCTCACATGCTTGAGTACACTTGTGACATAAGTGTGAGCACGCTTAAATAGAGTGGGCAAATAGTATCCAACCCTCATGACCTTATGTGCTGTAGTGTTACCCACATAGTGGCCACCTGTCGGTCCATTGTGTAAATCTTTCAAGACCAACTCTATATCATGCAGATCAAGGCACCTCAACAAGACACCATTATGGTGCTTCTGGAAAAGTACTCCATGAACCAATTGGTAAGATAAAGCTTTTAAAACAATGGCCCTCTTTTTTTTCAATAAGTATGAGGGAAAGGTGTCATATTCTAGAAATTTCAGTAGATCTGCATACCATGGCATTGTAGATGTAGAATGAGGAACATGTTCGAGGTTATACATTTCGATATCCTGCTCCCATCCTAAAATATCTTGTTCATAAGGATTTTTTTCTTTGGTGACTAGCTTACATAGGCCATGAAATTTTATGGTATGAGTTGGTTTGAACTCCAGGTCAAATTCTTGAAGACAAGTCATCTAGTTAGGCCTCTTCTCACCCATATTTTTCTACACGAACAATGTTGTTACTGCTGGATATGGTACGAATATGATTATGTGAGATTTTAATAGATAGGGCCTGAAATGATTAATGGCATTATATACTACATATGCTTGTTTGTTAATGGCAAGATAATTTAATTCAGGCCCTTGTAGAATAACACTCATAAAGGAGATAGGCTGCTCATTTTCTTTCATATATTTCTGAATTAGAAAAAATGCAATTGATGAATTCAAAGGAAACATATAGAGCAAGAAATATTATCCATAGTCATGACAAAAAAACAAAAATGCATAGGCAATATCCTGCTTAATCTGAAGGAAAGTGTCCTTTTCCCATTTATCCCATTTGTATACTTCATATTTCTTGATCATCTCCTGTATAGGCTTGACTTTCTAAGCATAAGCATAGATGAATTTTCTTACGAAATTTATTTTTCCTAAGAAAGACTACATGGCCTTCTTACTCACTGGTAATGACATCTACATGATGAATTTTACCCTCATGGGATTAATATTAATTCCACTCTTTTCTATGATGTGCCCCAGTAGAATCCTTATGGGTGCACCAAAGATTCTCTTCTTGGGATTAAGAGAGATCCCAACATACAGGGGATCTCCCTAATATAAGGTCCCAACTAGACCTCACACTGTTTGGTGTAGGAGTCCCATCCAGAATATGAACCAACTACCATTTACTTAAATATATGCCTTGGGTTTAGCTGTCAACATGAGAGAGAAGTGTGATTTCCTTTTAAATTACCAAGCTAGCGTTCCTTGTGAATGTTAGATTGTAGATGTATCAAGGTATCTTAGCGTGGAGGGGAAAATGAAGTGAGCCTCTAAGAGATAAGTAATAGTACTACCCTAATGGAGACACACGTAAAACATAAGGAAAATTTTAAGGATGGAAAATGATCTTGAATGTTAATAACATTGGCGAATCCCACTAGTCGCTAATATGAAAAATATAAATTGTTTATTGATATATTTGTAAAATTATTCAAATTTATAATGAGTTTATATATATTCTCTATATAATGTTGGCGATTTTTAAGGTGAAATAATTTGATATTGTAAAATTTGGATTAATCATTTTTAGAAAAAATGGAAATTGATGAACTGTTTTTTTTTTTAAATCATGGAAAATTAGCCCACCTGCGAATATTAGCCCCTATAATTTTCCATGGTAAAAGAGAAATTTTTGTCTAACATCAATCAAAGTAGTTCACAAGGATGAGTCAACCATTATAAACATAACAACACGTTTCCAACAAGAACCACCGAAGTCACCAAAATAGTTCAATTACTCAGTACTAATGAAAGAAAAAAAGAACGATAAACATTCAAAGAATAGTCTTAGAAACATTCAGAATCCATTTGTGGAAATTTTCTGGCCTATAGGGCTTTAATATTAAGCAAAAGTCCCAAGATACATAAAATAATGAACACACTAGCTCCAATAGTGGAGAATTAGAGCCACTACTTACTCCCCAAAAGTACTAACTCTATCTCCCTAATGCCTTGTGGGAGAAGCCAAGGCTAAATGTCCTTTAAATGAGAAATGATGACCTATTTATAACTTGAGGAATGGCCTTTAACATCCTCATGAATCTTGAATTTCCAACTTCTAGTGACCTTTGGACTTCTACAACCTTTGGAATTCCAAATGACTTTTGGAATTACATATGACTTTTGATATTACATGTCTTTTGGACTTCCATGACTCTTTAGTTCATACATGACTCTTGTGATTCCACTTATTTATCCTTACAATGATTTAAAAAATACATCATGACTCCCATATCATCATGTGATGAGACTTGACATGTCATTATCTTTGATGACTGGGACTAATAATGACTGATGACATGGAATTTCTCCAATCGTGACATGGCTTCCACTTGTAGCTTCAATCATGGATGTATCTACCATCCAAAGGGTCTCTAATCGAATGGAGTATTTGGGCGATTTAATAATCAAGATTCAAGTGTGTTCTTCATTATTTCCATGCTTACTTTGTTTATTCTCTTTTCCAAATCTTCCTCATGTGTGCTTGTCACGATGTTTTTGGAATACTTGTATCTACAATCACTCATGACCAAAAACAATCAACTTGAAAATATCCTATTCTACCATGTTTTATGAATATTTTATGTTTGTTCCTTTTTAGTGCACTTAAAATAGGTAAACAGAGCTTTAGGGCACATGGGCGCACTTTGAAAGGCTAAAGGAATGAAGAGGTGAGGCTTTGACATGCATTCATGTGCTCAAAAGAAGGGTACAATCAAGTCAAGGAACATGGCGCAAGTCTAAAAGATGAAGGGGGAGGTGCCAGGCTTCCCAAGGTCACTTTGTCCACATGGGAGAAATGGAGGTCTTAGGGCACACTCTTTAAGGTTGAAGGATGAAGCTTTCAGGCCTTCAGGGTGTGCTCATGCGCTCAAGAGGCCCAAGAGGGCACAAAGTACACTCCCGAAGTCTAGAGGCTAATGCTTCGTGCATTCAAAGTGTGCTCATGTGATAAAAGGGTCCAAGAGGGCACATGGAAAGGATTAAGGGTGAAGCTTAAGGCCTTTAGGGTGTGCCTATGCACTCAAGGAGGGCATACTTCTTCAAGTTGAAGGAGTGTGGTCAAGAAAGACTTGGTCTCTAGGAGTGTGTAGTTCATAGTAAGGAAGTGGGTAGTGGGTTAAGGAGTGCGTCTTGTACCCTTGGAGGGGGCATGGCACACTTTTGCACAACTAAGGATTACCCATAAAGGCTTTAGAGTGTGCTCATGTGCTCTTTGCCTTAATAAGTTGCTTTGAAACCAAAGATTTGTCTAAGTATGAAATATGAGGTGAGGGGCGAGCATGATGAGTTTAGACATAGAAACACATGCGACACATACCAACTCATCAATAAAACTTAGAAAAACTTGAATAATGATGAATATAGATCAAAATTCCACTTTATACACATTCGCCAATTGAAACAATTGTAGTGTATGCGACTTTAACCAAAAAGTTTTGTTTTTGAAAACAAAGATGTTACGCCCATGAAATGAAATTAAAGATGTTCTACTCAATGTGATAACACTTGATACCATTCAAGGACACTTAAAAAACATAAAGTAATATGAAACGAGATGTTTTGATCAAAGTGAATTTAGATTCGACAGTGATAATAGGCTCCAAAATTCAAATGTAGCGAGATTTTGGAGGGTGTTGTAGCAACAAAAACATAACATAACAAGCCCAACATATCAAGGAGAAATAAAATAAGACAAGAAGTAGAAAAATACTAATAATATTTACCAACATATAGTTTCTCATAATTCTCATAATTCTTGGAGCAACCAGTAGAATACAGGCAGTAACATCTGTAGAAAAACCTGTAGATTCACAAGCTCATGTAATCTACTAAAACGAGAGACAAGAATCTACTTCTACTATTTACAATGGAAGCCCATAAATATCGAGCAAACAATAATCAATAGAGGAAGAGAATCAAAATCACATACCACAATAAATATCCCGAGAAAGCCACAACTCAAAACCCCATTATTTGTTTTGTATTAATCCAGAAAATCAAGATGAAATTACAATGCTTGTTCTCTTTAGAACAATCCCAGCACTCAACAAATTTAATCTCCAACAGATAAGAAAGCTCAAGGCCAAATCTCAACCTCTTCACAAGCTCTCCAAGTCTCTATTCCAATGTGTAATTCCTATGAAGGATATATTGTATTTAAAGGGAAATAAAGCCTATAAAAATAGTGCAATCCCTCAAGGATCACTTCCTGATTGCATGCACTATCAGTGCAACTCAGAAAAATCTAAAACAATTATTACACTATCCCTGCACTCTAGTCTCCACTGGGTCTTTCTCAGAATCGACATGCATGAGTTTCTGATAGTGGAATCTTTAGTTAACTAGAGTAGCACTAACTAGGTCACTAGTGTCCCAATTGATTGTTTACTCACTATTAGTTCCTGAAACTGATTGGAACTAATTTAACTCGACTTAACTCAATAAAATGAGTTAAGTAATTACAACTCATTCATAACTCATCTTGAACTCCTATAAGTTAGGGAGAACATATACATGTCTTCTAAAATACTTCTAATTTGAATTTCATAAATCAATTAAGTTAATTAAACTTAATTAATTACTTTCAAATTACTATGAGAAAATAATTATCTTTTAATTCATAGTTTAATTCAAGGACAAATGAAACTAGAATTTCTTGTTGCCATTTCTCAACACTCCCTCTCAACAAGAAAGGGATTATCCACTACCCTGATCCTCTCTCTGCGAAACTTGAATTTACATCTTGGCAATTCCTTTGTCAAGATGTCAACATCTTGATCCTCCATGTAAATGTAATATAACAACATGATCCACCTCAATACACAATCTATGAGATGATGATATCAAATATCTATATGATTGGACTGATCATGAAAAACAAGATTTTCAGAGAGTTTGATACAACTATGATTATCACAATAAATCACTATCAGATCCATCTGTTGACCAAACAAACTGACCATGATCTTCTCCATCCAGATAGCCTCACATGCTACTTGACTTTCAGCCATGTACTCTATCTCTGCTGAATTGAGTGCAACCAACCTCTGTTCCCTGCTATACCAAGAAACTGTAGCTGACCCAATACTAAAGATCCCTCCTGATGTGCTCTTCCTGTCAGATGGACTCCCCGACCAATCTTCATCCGTGAAGCCTTGAAGCTTCACTCCCGTAGTCTGTCTGTACACAACCCAAACTGGGTAGTGCCTCTAAGGTATCTCAATACATGTTTTACCACCTTCCAATACATCTTGGTAAGCCTAAGCATCACTTGACTAAGTTAGTTAACTGCATAACACATATCTGATCATGTGTTCACCAAATACATGAGTGAACCAACAAGCTACCTGTAAACAGTAGCTTCCACTACTTCTCCTAAAGTAGCATTGTCCTCCCTCAAGTTACCAGCTAGAGGAGTCTCTATGGGTTTATTTCTCTCCATGTGGAATCTCCTGAGTATCTCATTGGCATAATTTCCTTGAGAAACAAACAACTCCCCATCTCCCTGCCATACCTCCATGTCAAGAAAGTAACACATGAGCCCCATGTCCTTCATCTCAAACTCTCTTGAAATATCCTCCTTGCTATATTTGATGAGATTTTCATCACCTATGAGTATGAGATCATCTGCATAAAGTACAATGATCAATAACTTATGTTCCACCACTATGTGATACAGGTTCGCATCTACTTCACTCTTTGTGAAGCCCAACCCAGTGAAGTAGATATCTATCTTAGTGTATCAAGCATGGGGTGCTTGCTTCAACCCATACAACACTCTCTTGAGTTGGCACACATGCGCCTCATGGTCCAAGGTTTCAAAACCTTCGGGCTACTTTATGTTCACCTCTTAATCATGCCATTAAGGAAGGTAGTCTTCACATCCATCTGATGGATACTCCAGCCCATCTGTGAAGATAGTGCCAAAATAGATTTTCTAGATGAGTACCTTGCAACAAGAGCAAAGGTCTTAGCATAGTCAATCCCCTCTACATGTGAAAACCCGCAGGCCACAAACCTGGCCTTATGCTTCTCAACACTACCATCTAAAGCTTGCTTTACCTTGTAAAGCCAATGGGGGCTCACAAATGACTTGTCCTCTAGTATCAGGACCACATCCTAAACACAGTTTTGAACTATGGGGTCATACGCCTCCACCATCCCATCAACCCAAACTAGTTGTTGCACTGATTCTTGAAAGGAAGATGGCTCTATCACAACACATGCACCTATAAGTGCCATGTATCCAGTGTGCCTCTCTGGTAACCTCCTCTGTCTGTGCTGAGAAGAGGGTGCTCCCACATTCTCCCGTGCATCATCCAACAATATGTCAGCCTCTCTAGTGCGCTTTCTACCCTCTCTGGAAGACTCTACCTGAGTGGATGTATCCACTCTTTGAATCTCTACATGTGGCTGCTCCACATCAATCTAAGGCTCCTCAACCTTAGTAACTAAAATTTCCTCCTGTGCATGTAGCTCAACCTCCCTCTCAAGGGATACTCGCATGGCCTTCTCCTCATAAAACTTGACATCCCTACGAACCACTGTTATCTGAATGGTTTTCATGTACACCCAATAGTTGTGGGGAGCATAAGTGTACCCCACAAAGATCCCCAACTTTGCTGTTGGCCCAAGATTCTTTTGTGCATCTTTGGTCACATGGCAATAAACTGATGACCCAAAAATCTTGAAGTGACCAATATCTAGCCTCTTACCAAAATACTCCTCCTATGGTTTTTTACTCTCAAGTATCCGATGTGGGCTATGGTTCTGAACATAAACTGTTGTGTTGCATGCCTCAGCCCACAAGTGTAGTGTTAGACCCTGATCATGCAACATTGCCCTTGCTTCCCCTACTATGCTCTTGTTCTTCCTCTTGGAAAACCCATTCTCTTGAGGGTTATGAGCTGTCGTTAACTCTCATTTAATCCCTTCCCCTGCACAGAAGTTCTTAAACTCATTGGAGATATGTTCTCCACCGTTATCACTCCATAGAGATTTAACCTTCTTTCTTGACTCTTTCTTGACCAATGCTTTGAATTCATAATACTTTGTGAATGTCTGATCCTTTCTCTACATAAAAAATATCCAGCATTTACAAGAATAGTCATCTACAAATATAACATAATACCTGTGTTTGGCAGTGGATGATGTCGAGAATGGTCCACACTTATCTTAATGGAATCTCTCTAGAATAGTCTCTTCTCGTTTGTCTCTGTATCCAAAGGAAGACTTGGTGTATTTTCCCAAAGTACAACCCTTGCATGTATCAAATTTCTCAAGTGTACCTTTGGGAAGATTGGTAGTGATTTGCTGCAATATCTTCAAAGCCCTATGATGCAAGTGGCCCAATCGCCTGTGCCACAACTTGTTGACATCTCGGCTCAAAATCTTTTCCGCTTTTGAACTCAAAGCAGCACAATCCTATACCTCTATCTTATAGAGATTCCAAACTTGAATCCCTATCTTCTTTACTTGACCCATGGCTATGTGTCGAAGGAACGCCATTTCTTTAAAAAATATCACATGATAGCCTCTATCCTCAAGCATGGCAATAGATACCAAGTTCTTTGTCAATTTGGGTACATACATAACATTCTTCAAGGTGAGTGGAGCTGCATGCTCCCTCTGAAAAGTAATAGTTCCCACACTAGTAAAACTATACTTATCGTCACCACCCATCTCGATATGCATCTTGAGATATTTATCCTCCAGTTCACTGAATAACTCTTTGTCGTTAGTCATGTGGAAAGAAGCTCCACTGTCTAAGTACCAAACACTTCCCATCATTGAAGACACCATGCATGCAATGAGGGAAAAGTCTAGTTCGAATTGGGAGGCCAAAGCCTCACCCGCCACTCCTCCTGAGGATTTCTCCTTGGACTTCTTCAATGAAAAATTTGTAGCAAAGTGACCCATCTTGTGAGAATGAAATCATTTAACTTTCATCATGTCCTTCTTCTTACCTCCATGTTAAGAATCTAATTTGGAATGAGAAATTTTACCTTTCCCCTTCCTTGCCTTAATCGCTAAGGAAAAATTCTCTTCATCATCAGTCTTTGATGAAGAGCCATCCCTGATGTTCCTCTTGATCCCATCCTGCATCAAATCCGAGCATATTTGTTCCCAATCTGGCAACTTTTCCTGACCATTGATAGAGTCCTCATAACTATGCCAACTCTTTGGGAGTCCAAGAAGAGCAAGGCTCACCATATCCTCCCCAGAAACTGTGATTCCAACACTTCCAAGTTCATCCCAACATTGAGTGAACTTTGCTAAGTACTTTGGAATTTTCTCGCCTTTCTCCATCTTGATTTTACGAAGTTTATCCTTCAGTGTCAACTTCCTTTGATCACTGCTATTCTGATACAAGTCTGTCAATGTTTTCCACATAGCATGTGGAGTTTCCTTGCCATGGAGACTTGAGATAATGTAGTCTCAAACTCCCTCAAGGATTATTTGCCTTGCCTTCGCCACACACTTCTTCCATTTAGCAAGTTCTATGCATCCATAGCTGCTGGCTTGGGGACTTCTTGATCAATGAATTCCTTCAAGCCATTGTCTTCTAGCACAACCTCTATCTTGTCCCTCCAGGCTATAAAATTCAAGGTTCCTTCCAAGAAATACTCAAGCCTCAACCCATGGAACGTCATCTATCGATTCTAAAGTATGTATGCAAATTCGACTTTCACCTGTAACCCAGAAACTCAAAACTTCGAAATCTCCTATAGAGAGCTGATTTTAAATCAGTGATATCTCCCTCATCTGAACTCTGATTCAGCTAATTTGTTTTTTGAATTTGGGTAAATTTTCAAAGGAATCCAAATATGTAACTTGTTTATGAAAATGTTGCACATAAATTCTCATAACTTCTCTGCAAACTCTCAGCCTAAAAACCAATCTTTCTTTGATACCATGTAGAAAAACCTGTAGATTCACAAGCTTATGTAATCTACTAAAACAAGAGACAAGAATCTACTTCTACTCTTTACATCGGAAGCCCACAAACATCAAGCAAAAAATAATCAATAGAGGAAGAGAATCACAGGCACATAACACAATAAATATATGGGGAAAGCCACAACTCAAAACCCCACTCTCTATTTTGTATTAATCCGGAAAATCAACATGAAATTACAATGCTTGTTCTGTCTAGAAAAATCCCAGCACTCAGAAAATTCAATCTCCAACTCATAAGCAAGCTCAAGGCCAAATATTAGCCTCTTCACAAGCTCTCCAAGTCTCTATTCCAATGTGTAATTCCTATGAAGGATAACTTGTATTTAAAGGGAAATAAGCCTCTAAAAATAATGCAATCCCTCAAGGATCAGTTCCTGATCGCATGCACTATCAGCACCACTCATAAAAATCTAAAACAATTAGTACACTATCCCTGCACTCTAGTATCAAATAGGTCTTTCTCAGAATCGACATGCATGATTTTCTAATGGTGGAATCTTAAGTTAATTAGAGTAGCACTAATTAGGTTACTAGTGTCCCAACTGACTGTTTACTCACTATTAGTTCCTAAAATTGACTAGAACTAATTTAACTGTACTTAACTCAATAATTTGAGTTAAGTAATTACAACTCATTCATAACTCATCCTGAACTCCTATAAGTTAGGGAGAACATATACATGTATTCTAAAATACTTCCAATTCGAATTTCCTAAATTAATTAAGTTAATTAAACTTAATTAATTATTTTCAAATTGCTATGAGAAGAGAATTATATTTTAATTCAAAGTTTAATTCAAGGACAAATTAAACTGGAATTTCTTGTTGCTATTTAGCAACAACATCCTTTACAATTCAAGCAGAGTAGGCATTGCAAAGTAGAAAAAACTTAAAAAATTACTAGATTTCTCCGTATATGAGCGAGGCATAAAACAAGTCATACTCAATACAAAATTCAAAGCATAAGTAACCATGAAATTATCTTAGTTGTGCATATGTTGTCACTATCATCAAGAAAATATGTAGTCTCACTGTCCTCAAATAAAAAATTCAATTGTTTGGAGTACTTTCTAGCCACTGCATACATGGCCAAGGAAACATATAGATCTCCAAAAAATGAGAGGATTCAAGATATCCACACTCTATCTTCTACAAATGTCACTAAATAAAAATACACATAAAGCGTTGTTCAAGTGTCATTTCATCAAGCTTTCAAGCTATTCTCTGCACACATAAAGAGATCAAACACCTACTATGAGAAAATAGTTTCATTGACAAGTAAAAAGGATCTTCGTAATCACTTATGATAACATCTTCCATAATCATACCATTACTAAGGAGAAATCAAGACCCAATGAATATGTTCATTAATCTTCAACTCTAGATGAACCATACTTTGTCAAAAGATATCTAGATGAAGAATATAAAAAACATATACTTATTCAATCACTTACACAAAATAATCTCTACAATAATACAAAAATTGATCTCTGCATACTTATCTACGAACAATCAAGGATCTCAAACATTTAACATCAATGAATCTTCACTATCAAAAATAGGTAGATCATACTCTAATACCTTTACATCAGTTCTATAATAAAAATGAAAAGAAGTGCACATATAGATTCAAATCATATAATTTTTTACATTTGGCACTTACAACTAATTAGCCTCTACAATCAATTCCTCCATTAAAAATTTTCTTGTCCTACAAGAAAAATACTAAGTAAAAAAGCACATTCATCATATACTCTTCTAGTGTATACTCCATTTTTCATATCTAGTGAGATCTGAGTCTCCTCACCATCACTGGTGCACAAATTCTCAAATATACATCACAAATGACTCATAAAATTTTCAAACCAAATTCCTCTAGATCAACTTCCTTTTATTGCCCTCGATCCCCACAATTACCATAGGTAATTACTTTGGATTTATCAATACCACAACTAGGAATACTAAGGTAAACATTTGACCATGTCAAATCATCCTTGCACACACCGTGGTTTTTTTTATTTTTATTACCTAGAGACCTGGCTACACCCAAGACGAAGGGAAATTTTGGTTGGAATAGGTCTAGTCACCCTCATAGGCCTCCTTCCATGTAGCTGGAGCTTTCTATCCACACACATAGTCCTTGTTCCATGCTGCTAGGGCAAAGGCTAAGTAAAATAACTTATTTTGTTATTAAAACACCTCCAATATTTTTCCACTTGCTCTTCACCTCCTCTACATGCCTATGATGTCTCCATAACTCAACCATTCAAACCATTAATCCATGATGGCATGTTCCTATGACTTGATCCTGCACTGACATATCTTGCACTCTACCTTAGATATTGGCACATTAAACATTAATCATATCACTTTTAAAACTTCAATCCTGCACTACAACTATTGTTCTCCATGTAGACATAGTTGACATTAGTATAGGTTTCCATCAAGGACAATACTAGAGCCATAATTCCAACACTTCCTTCTAATAAAATAACACCAATACTATTTCCTAAGGCATCACATTCCATATCAATGGTTTTTGTGAAGCATAGTGTAGCTAGGTTCAGAGCTTAGCACATTGCTCTTTAATATGTTCAAAGGCTTTAGTTGCTTTTGGAGTCCAAGGAAATGCATTTTTCTTTAGTAATGTTGTTAGAGGTGCTAATATTTTCCAATAATTCTTAACAAACTTGTGATAATCCGAGAAATCCTCGAATATGCCTTAAGGTTGTATGGATTTTACATTCCTTGATGGCTTTAATTTTGTTATGGTCTACCTTAACACCGTCATGAGATACAATATGACCCAAATATTCCACCTCTTGTACCTCAAAGAAGCATTTGGAGGGTTTTGCATACAATCATTTCTCCTCCATTAGTTTGAGCACCCAGTCAACATGTTGAACATGATGTTTCCATGACTTGATGTAGATTAGCATATCATATAAAAATACTAACACAAAATTTATGAGGAAGGATATTAAAGTGGAATTCATCAAACCTTGAAATGTGGAAGGTGCATTAGCAAGGCGAAAAGGCATGACCAAAAAATAATAATTACCTTCATGAGTTTTGAATACTATTTTCAGAATGTATTCTATATTCATTCTAATTGGATGATATACTGAATGAAGATCCAACTTGGTGAAGTAAATTGCTCCATGTAATTCATCCAAAAATTCATCAATGATAGGAATGGGAAATTTATCTTTAATAGTGAGCTTGTTGAACTCTCTATGATCTAGAAACATACACCATAATCAATCCTTATTAATCACCAATACTATTAGAGAAGAGATTTTTTTTGGCTAGGTTGAATTATACCCACCTCTACATTTCTGCAACCATACATTCAATTTCACTCTTCTAGGAATATGCATATATATAAGGTATTTTGTTTGGTGGAACAATTCTTGGTGACAAGTGAATAGTATGATCATGGTTGTGAATAGGTGGGAGACTTTTGGGATTCTAAAATACCTTGGAATGATTTTCACGGACTCTTTGGAGATTTGGAGAAATGGATGAATTAGATAGTTGAACATATAATAAGCATAATTTTTCAATTACCACACATTGTTCCTTATTTAAAAGCATTACCATGCCATTAAAACTAATTATCTTCCAAGATTTCCTTATGATACCCCTTAATTCAATTTCTTTCCTTCCCATAAAAATTTCTAAAAAATTTCTTGAAAATTAAAATATATTGTCCTTAAAGATGGAAACCATTGGACTCCTAATACAACATCAACACCACCCATTGGAATTTTTTGCATTGGAATATTTAATACATATTTCTCCATGGTTCAATTGATATTATTGAACTTCCCTAAGAAATTTATAGTTCTTCCATCTGCAACCATCACTTGACACTCTAGTGCTAGATATAAAAATCAATTCAAATCCTTGGCTATATCACAATGGATAAAATTATGTGAACTGTCTGAAATCAATCATCACTATTACATTTTTGTTCTTGATATATCATTCTATCTTGAGAGTTTGAGGAGTGGTAATTCTTGCCAATGCATTACAAGGCATGGTCAGATTTATTTCTTCTTTTTCAACCCCTAGGGTTTGTTCCTAGTGTATATATATATATATATATATATATATTATGTTTCTTGTTCCTTTTCTTCCTCCTCTTCACAATCTATGTAAAATAGTTTCTTCTCAACACACTTATGACCTTTAGTGTACTTTCTATCACAACTGTAACAAATCCCTTTTTCTCTTTTTTCCTCTAGTTGTTGTGGTATGAACCTTGTAGGTTGTGGGAGGCTAGGAGAGGTAACACTTCCATATTTATAGTTGTGAGTGGTAGACCTCCTTGTTTCCATAATTTTTCTTTCAACATTTTATCACCACCTTGAACACATTTTCCAATGACTTAGGTTCCCAAAGGTGAACCTCATGTTGGATTTTATCCCTTAAAGTTAGATGCTCCTCTATATTATCAATTACCTTGATATTCAACATTTGTAATTTCTCAATGTGATCCACAACTAAACCCTTTTATTTGAGTTTTATCCATTGGCTAAATAAGGTATTTCTTTTTGTATCCCCATAATGTTCTATCAATCCTTGTATAAAAATTACCCAAATAACAAATGATTTATGAGAACAAATTCATTGATACCACAGAAACTAATTAGGCTCTAAATATAAATATGTAATGCATAACTTTTGTGTGTGTTACACATTGTTTAGATCAAAGAATTGATCCATATGTAGTATTCATGGTATGAGATCTTTGCCATCAAACTTCCTCATATTGATATTTGGAATGTGGTTGGTCTTCAACCCAAAGTTGGAGTCTCTAAATCAAATTCCTTTTGTTCCCATCATGAGTTTCATGGAATACCTTGTCACCGCTATGAATCATTTCTTGCAGTAGCTTTGTGAAACCTTCCTTCAAGCCTTCTATGTCCCCTTTCAAACAATTCTTTAAACCTTCCATGCCACCTTTTATTTCTTATTTTAAACCATCCATCTTAGCATTCATCATTTCTTCTAGTTCATTTTTGTTTTCTCTTTGTGAGAGAGAAATTTGTCACACTTAGTCCCGTAGTTTTGATATATCATGTTGCATTTCTTCCTCTTCTTCATACATCATAGTAAAGCTTTCATGGGGCTTAAAGTGTGTATCATTTTTTTGTGAGTCATTTTGGAACCAAATAATATCTATTGTAATAGCCTCCTCCCACACTTACTCGAGCTTACCGGTCCACTGAGGTAAATATGTGGCGAAGAGTTACTATCATAGGAATGAAATCCATAAGTATAGTTAAGGAAGTGTAATAGACAAACCAAAAATTTACTTACCTCCCAAATGTGATACAGGACCCCCATGAGCTAACCAACAACTCTAGGTACTTAACTCCTGACTTAACTTAGTTTTTCACTGACCTGGACTCTCAATTTCTCCCATGACAAGGCAAGCCAGTTGCTAATACCCTTCAGTCACTCCCATAATCCTACATCCTAGTAACTATAGACTAATTCTCTTAATTCTATGCCAGTGACATCGCGATCTGAGCCACTTTTTCAGGGCTAAGATCCAAACCTCTACCTAGAATTTAATGAAACTCCCAGAAATGATAGATAACATAGAGAGACAAACTTTATTGCAAAATCTTGAACAAGTACACAACTTGACCAATTCAAATCATGACAGACATTTCATCAAACACATCATGAACATGTAATCTACATGTCATAATTAAATATTTGAACATAGGGGTCTCATACTTATCTAAGAATTGTTAAGAAGGTCTGATACCTTCTCAAAATAGCTGCAATAACATATATTTAGACATGCATTCAATAAGAATTAATTTACCAATTAAAACATGTTAAGAGCCATGACTAGAATTTGTCATGAAACCATGCTTATAAACAACATATAACGAAAACAATAAGAATGCTAGAACATCCATCAATTCCAGATAATAAAAGGTACATTTACTCATGAAATACAAGGGGAAAAAGAAGCTCCTATTAACATATGCAAAATCCAACCAAGTTAGGGACTTTCATGTACCACTCAACTATATATTGGGTTGAACCAAATATTTATTTCATCCAATCATTCCCGTGGCATATTCCAAGCATGAATGTGGGACTCACAACAAAACCAACTAGGGATTCCTTAGGATTTACCACATATCTTTCCATTACTAGTCAAGGGATTTCTAGGCCCAAAAAATGTTGGCATTATGATGCATGTGTTGTACTTGATGGCAACCCACTTGTAGCAGAACAACTCACTTGTATATGGTAACTAGATGAATCTACAAGAGAGATATCAGATGTGACAGAATGCATGGCAATTGTGTTTACATATGTGACAAAATGCAGGGCAGTTCAAAGGAATCATTTCAGAAGTAATATGGAATATTACAGTGTAACATGTCTATTACGAGGTAATAGGGCACTGGTACAGAATAACAAGAAGATAGAACTAAGGTCTATTGATCAGAATAAAGAAGGTAAAGGAAAAGGTTGATGTAAATCAGTTTAAGAAGTATACGTGGTCCACTTAGTTAAAACAGACTATACACGCTGGTACACAGAATAAAAAGAGCGTATACGTATACACGCATTCCCATAGGAGGAAAAGTGCGTACATGTTGGAAAACCAAGGTTTTGGTCTGAGGTATTTGGTCCGAGGTATTGACCATAGGTATTTGGCCCTAAGTGGTTTTGGTCCGAGGTATTGAAAAAGGATCTAAGTATATAAGGAGAATAAGATCAAAGGGATAAGTGCACAAGTAATGAATATCTTATGAAGTGTTAAATCAAAGGAAAATATTCATGTTATGGTTTTTGATGCTTTGCTTGATCTAGACTAAATATGCACCTAAGTGTTTGATGATGGATGAGATCTAATGATGGATCAACATCATAATGACTTTTCATTAAGAGATCTGATAATGGATGGGTTAGATCTGATTGCTAACACATGTTTTATGCTTTATATGTGATGATTTCGGTATGTCTGAAGTTAGGAATTGCATTGAAGTTATAAGTAAGCATTTGAAGATCTATACACTGGTTCTCTTTGGTAAAGGGGCATATACACGCCGGTTCGACTTTTCCAATTAGCGTATGAAAAATGAAAGCTTGATGTTCAAGGATGACTGATCTATCAGATCGGTGTTGCTATTTTACTGTTGTCTGTCAATGAAGTCTTCTTATATCTGTACGTAAAAATGAATGCATAAAGAGTTTGTGTCTCATTGAAGAATTGATTGAGAAAGAAGTGTGATCCTCATTGTTATCTTTTTAGAAATATGTAATATGACAATTGATCTTCAGAATGTCATTGATTGGTATACTTTGTGGTTAAGAGGTTTTATGATTCAGTATCTGTAGAAGTATATGCAGTTTGGGTAAAAGGAAGTGGCATATACATGTAGGTTTTCCTCATTAAAGGAGCATATACATTCTGACACATGGCTTTTGAGGTTTCAATTAGTTTTGGTTGTTGATGTAGTATTATAGGTTCAGCTCTATGTACTGGTTACAGTGATTTGTTTGTTCCAGTTGATTGGTTGAATTTGATTAAGTTTGAATGAATGGTTGATTCAGTTGTGTGAGAGGTTTAGTGATTGTTTGATTCAGTTGTGTCAGAGGTTCAATGATTTTTTGATTTAGTTGTGTCAGAGGTTTAGAGGTTTCAGTGATTGATTGTTTTAGTTATATCAGAGATTGATGATTGGGTTTCAATGATTGGTTGATGCAGATGTATTTGATGGTTGTATTGATTGTGAGATTTAATGTTACTAATGGGTCTAGTTTGAAAATTTGATGAAATGAGGCCTTCATGTGTATTGTTGTGTGCTAGGAGCATCTAGTTTGAAAATTTATGAAACGTGGTCCCTGGAGGATACTGAGGGTTGGGTCCTTCAGTGAGGAAGTTGAAGCTTCCTTCTAGTAGTGGCTAGTGATTTGATCAGGGGGTTGGAGCTCCCTTCCAGTAGCAACTAGAGAACGAGTGAAGGTTATAGCCTTCTGTAGGTCGGAGCCTATGTATTAGTAAATATATCAGCTAGTATAAGAATTAGGGGGTTGTAGATCCCTTCTAGAAGAAGCTAGAAAATGAGAGAAGGTTGTAGCCTTCTGCAGGTGGGTGCCTACATATTGGTATGAGTCTACACCAATACAAGATTGTAAGCATATTTTCTTATTATTAAAAGAAGACAAAGATGACAAAAACAGGTGGTTGTAACCCACATTGGGTTAACACCTTAAATGTTTGGTGTTCATGTGTGTTGCCTATGTGTGATGGTTTATTTTGCTATTACTACACATGGTTACTATTTAATGTTTGATAAAGTATTGATGCACTGATTAAATATCAACATATGATGAATTAACTTAACCATAAGTTCACTGGATATATGTTGGTTGCCTTAAGAATAGTTGTGTGCACACGTGAGTTCCATTCTCTAAAGTAGCGTATATAAATCTGATTATGGAAATGAAAAATTTATTGATTTGTAAATACTGATTCACCCCCCGCTCTCAGTATTATTTCCAACAATTGGTATCAGAGCACGTCCTTGGTAGAAGCTTGATTGCTTAAAGGAGATCTGTAGTAACAATGGGAAAGAAGCTAAAGAAGAAAGCACCTCAAAAGAAGAAGACATCTCAAAGGAACTGTGACAGTGGGAGAGACGATTGGCCTTTATGTGGAAGCAACTCTTTAGATTCAAAATCACCTCAGAATGAAGATGAACAAGAAAAAGAACTATCAAGTACGATTTTGTTGTCCTCTTGTCATACATTTCTCTGTTCATTTGAAGATAATGAAAGTGACAACGAAAAAACTGAATTTTCTCTTACGAGTGAAAGAGAAAGAAATCAAATAGAGGCAAAATTTAAAAATCTCACAAACATAATTAGAGATCAACAAGATCTATTGGACAAAAGGGAGTGTACTTACAAAGAATAGATTACAACGTTAAAAGCTCAGTTAGAGGAAGGAAACAAAGTAAGGAAACACTATGAGGAAAAGGAAGATCAAACTCGAAGGCCGCAGGATGAAGTGACATCATTGAGAAATGAAGTGAATGGAAAGGACACAAAAACCAGGGAACATATAGAAAGAACCAACAATTGTGAAGGTCTTGAAGGTGTGGTCATTTCTCTAAAAGAAGATATAAAAAATTCAAATAAGAAGAATGAAGAACTACTCCAAGTATTTGAAGAACAAGAAAATGAAGTTTTGGAATTAAAATAACAAGTGGAAGAAGGAAGAAAAGCCGAAGAAATCATGAAGAAGCAATATCTTGAAAAGGAAGAGCAATATCAAGTTCAAGTAAATATCCTAAAAGGTAAATTGGAAGAAAAGGATAAACTTTTACTATTTCTAAAGATAGTACTAAGATTTTGGATGATATTCTTAGTAGTCAAAGGTCTCCTACCATCAAATCTGGTCTTGGTTTTCATGAAACTGTTAAAGGTGAATCTAGCTCACAAACTGAAGAAAGGAAATCTAATGCAAAATCTGCAATGCTCAATAGGAAGCTAAGAGGTCAACCCCATCAACAACCAAGGAAATAAAGTCTTCAAAGAAAATCATTTACTCCTAACTATGGAAGTGATAATCGGTTATTTCCTATGATGAATAATGTTGAATTTTTTATATGTCATAATTTTGGACATGTTGCAGCCAGATGCAGAAGTAGAATGGTTCAAGCTAATAACCATCACACAGAAAGATCATTAGCTTTCAGGTATTTCAAGGGATATTTTTTTCTTGCAATATGTTTGGTCACAAAGCCATTAATTGCTATAGAGGGAATATGAAACATATAACATGTTATGCTTGTAACAAGTTTGGGCATATAGAAAAAGAATGCAGGAAGAAGAAAACATCATCACACTCCAAGGTATGGAAGAAGAAGGAAGTACAACCAGAAATATGTGGCATAGCTCAGTATGTAGATAAAACAGACTCAGGAGGAACTAAGAGTATGAAATTTCAGAGTTGTAATTCTCATACAAAATCATCTTGAAGACAATTCACGTATATACGTGAGTTAGAAGCTGCAAAATCGTGTATATGTTGGTTTGATGAAGAAGCTTTGGGACAGACTCAGAAAAATGATCTGATATGGTTCAGACAGTTATCAATTATATTTTCTGTCCTGATAATTGATGACTACAGTCTGTGGATGTTATTTAGAAATTATTTTGATCCTCATAAGCTGTTGATGACTTGATGTATATCTGATTGATGATGATGACTTGATATTTCTTGCTGATATATGAAATGATCAGATCTGGCTGTGAATATGTGACACAGGTTTAGGGGTAGAATATGTTATACTTATAATAATGCATCGTTGGAATTATGTTTAGAAGCCTTTGTTACCTAATGATTCTTGTCAATAGTGATGATGCTTATGTGACTAAAGTATTTAAATGATACATCATGCTATGTTGCGGTTATGAGTTGCCTATGATGAAGTCTCAGATGATGCTTGTATTATTTGGGGTTACATAGTTGTTATTCAGATCAGATTTATGGATGATTGTAGATGAATTTTCGATGATGCATATAATACATATATGTTTCTTACATGGTGATCTTCATAAGGACAAGGAGAAGTACAAATCTTGAGTATACAACTTCATTATTTGATGATGAGCCACTCATTTCTTTTATGTTGTTGTCATCACACCTTTAAAGATGCATAAAGTTCATATGGTGCAGTTATGACACAGGATTCCTATAGTTCTTGGCTCTCACATGGTTGAGGATTGTTGTTGTTGATGGTATCAAGAAATATTGACAAATGACTATGAGATCATGGTTTCCTTGATACATATTGCTATCTCTTTGATGAATATACAATATTATGGATACATGGATGATTATTTAAGTTTCATATTGATAAATATTGTTGGTTGGCCAAGAAAATGGTGTTATTGCAAGCATAGCTATTTGAAGACATGGATATTCAGAGACATGGCTTACTTGGTCACATAATTATGATGACTTCTTACCTTATGATGATAGGTTAATACTCACATATGTTGATTATCATGGTTGATTCTTATCAGATGTGAGATGTTCCCTAGTGATGATACATGGTTAATATATTGAGGGTTCTTATGGAAAGATCATGTAGTCCTTGATGATGATGTTATGATCATAGATAATGACTATGGTGTTTTCACATACATATGATGTGAATGATTTTTTGTTACTGTTTGGACATGGAAGGTTGTGATAAGGCTCTTTCTTCTAATGAAACATAGCAAGTTGATCTTGATGAGATCAAGAGGATGAGTGGATATCTAAATATGACATACTTTGTCATAGGTTGATGATATTTACATTGTCATATCTTGAGAACTAATGATGGACATATATAGGTTGTTGGTTTGGATGCTGCTGATAGATGCTTATGGTGCAGATCATATATGGTGTATGATAGTTGCTGGTGACTATCATGGTCTTGTTTAGGTCTTTGGTCTTTGTTAAAAATGTCATGTATATCATTTGATGTAAAGGTCATGTAAAGGCCCATGATGTAATAATATGTATCTGTCTCTCATAGTCTTTTAATGAGACATTTTTGGTCAGATGATGTAATTTGTACCCCCACTATGCATGGGAAGGATGATGTAATAATTGCTATATTTCAATGATGTATAAACAATTGGTATATCCCCACTTGGTTGGGAGATGATGTATGTATGATTCATTGGTGATAAGAAGGTCCAACTCACATAGTTGAGTTATAGAGTCATGTTATTCTTTTGGAAAATATTTTTGTAGACTTTGCATGTGATCACGGGGAGCATGGACGGTTTAGTGCATCACAACATGTACAAAGAAGGAGTTTAATCAATGAATTCAACATGTGCCTAGGGGAGCATGATCAATGTTTATATTCAGTTGTTTAGATATGAAAGCCTTCACTCTGGTCAGCCCTTTCCCTTGATATCAAAGGGGGAGAATATCTTGGTCCGCCCTTTTCCCTTGATGTCAAAGGGGGAGATTATTTTGGTGTTGGTTGTTATCTCTAATAGTTTCTATAGCTTGCCATAATCAACAACAAAATGGTTGCCATCAAGTACAAAGGGGGATATTGTTGGCATTATGATGCATGTGTTGTACTTGATGGAAACCCACTTGTAGCAAAATAACTCACTTGTATATGGTAACTAGATGAATCTACGGAGAGATATCAGATGTGGCAGAATGCATGGAAGTTGTGTTTACAGATGTGACAAAATGCAGGGAAGTTCAAAGGAATCATTTAGAGGTAATATGGAAAATTACAGTGTAACAGGTCTATTTAGAGGTAATAGGGCACTGGTATAGAAGAACATGAAGATGAAACTAAGGTCTACTGATCATAATAAAGAAGGTAAAGGAAAATGTTGATGTAAGGAAGTTTAAGAAGTATACGCAGGTCCACCTAGTCAAAACAACCTATACACGTTGGTCCACAGAACGGAAAGAGTGTATACATATACACACACTCCCACAGGAGGAAAAGTGCATACATGTTGGAAAACCAAGATTTTGGTTTGAGGCATTTGGCCCAAGGTATTCTAGTCCAAGGTATTTGGTCCGAGGTATTGATCTTATGTATTTGGACCAAGGTATTGGTCCTAAGTGGTTTCAATCTGAGGTATTGACAAAGGATCTAAGTATATAAGGAGGAGAAGATCAAAGGGCTAAGTGCACAAGTAATGAATATCTTATGAAGTGTTAGATCAAAGGAAAATATGCATGTTATCGTTTTTTATGCTTTTCTTGATCTAGACTAAATATGCACCTTAGTGTTTGATGATGGATCAGGATCATAATGACTTATCATTATGTGATCTGATAATGGATGGGCTAGATCTGATTCCTAACACATGTTCTATCCTTTATATGTGATGATCTAGGTATGTCCGAAGTTGGGAATTGCAGCGAAGTTATAAGTAAGTATTTACAGATCTATACTGTGGTTCTCTTTGGTAAAGGGCATATACATGCTGGTTTGGGTCTAAGTAGCATATGCAAAAGAAAAGCTTGATTTTCAAGGATGACTAATCTATTAGATCAATGTTGTTGTTTTACTGTTATCTGTTAATGAAGTCTTCTTAGATATGTACATAAAACTGAATGCATAAAGAGTTTGTGTCTCATGGAAGAATTGATTGAGAAAGAAGTGTGATCCTCATTGCTATCTGTTTAGAACTCTGTAATATGATAGTAGATCTTCAGGATGTCACTGATTAGTACAGTTTGTGGTTCAAAACTTTTATGATTCAGTATCTTTAGAAGTATATGTAGTTTAGTTGAATTGAGGATTCTGTGATCCATAATAGTTGAAAGAATGACTTCGGCGTAAATCACATGTAGACAGACATTTGTCGACGCGTTTCGAACCAACTAGTGTGGTTCATCGTCACGACAAGTTGAAGACACAGATCTAGCAAAGCATGTTAAATAGTCCGAGCAGAGACTCCAACAGCTAAATTTGAATAACGACTAATTTTGACTGAAGGACCCAGGTCAAAAATATTATTATTATTTTAATATTATTTTTATTTTTATTTTTAATATTAATATTGTTAATATATTATTTCATTTATGGAAATAAGTAAAATTAGGTAAAACTAAATAAATAAGTGAATAGTATCAACAATAAATTATTTATTTATTAAAATACTAACATTAGGTTGTTAATATAAACTAAATCTAATGGTATTGAAATACTTATTATTTATTATTTCTCTTTTATGGAAATAATTTCAATTAGGTAAATATATACGTAAATAAAAAAAGCTAATGGTTAG
>APFE030589605.1:0-16448 GCA_000404065.3 Pinus taeda | reverse complement strand
AAGGAAAATTAATAAATAATAAGTATTTCAATACCATTAGATTTAGTTTATATTAACAACCTAATGTTAGTATTTTAATAAATAAATAATTTATTGTTGATACTATTCACTTATTTATTTAGTTTTACCTAATTTTACTTATTTCCATAAATGAAATAATATATTAACAATATTAATATTAAAAATAAAAATAAAAATAATATTAAAATAATAATAATATTTTTGACCTGGGTCCTTCAGTCAAAATTAGCTGTTATTCAAATTTAGCTGTTGGAGTCTCTGCTCAGACTATTTAACATGCTTTGCTGGATCTGTGTCTTCAACTTGTCCTGACGATGAACCACACTAGTTGGTTCAAAATGCGTCGACAAATGTCTGTCTACATGTGATTTACGCCGAAGTCATTCTTTCAACTATATGTAGTTTAGGTAAAAGGAAGTAGTGTATACACACAGGTTTTCCTCATTAAAGGAGTGTATACATTTTGACACATGGCTTTTGAGGTTACAATTAGTTTTGGTTGTTGATGCAGTGTTCTGGGTTCAGATCTGTGTACTGGTTACAGTGATTTGTTTGTTCCAGTTGATTGGTTGAATTCGATTAAGTTTGAACGAATGGTTGATTCAATTGTGTCAAAGGTTCAATGATTGTTTGGTTCAGTTGTGTTAGAGGTTCAAAGGTTTCAACAATTGATTCTTTAAGTTATATAAGAGATTGATGATTGGGTTTCAGTTATATCATAGATTGATTGGGTTTTAATGATTGGTTGATGCAGATGTATTTGATGGTTGTATTGATTGTGAGCTTAATGCTACTAATGGGTCTAGTATGAAATTTTGATGAAACGAGGCCTTCATGTGTATTGTTGTGTACTAGGAGCATCCAGTCTAAAAATTTATGAAATGTGGTCCCTGGAGGATACTGAGGGTTGGAGCCTTCAGTGAGGAAGTCGAAGCTTCCTTCCAGTAGTGTCTAGTGATTTGATCAGGGGGTTGGAGCTCCCTTCCAGTAGCAGCTGGAGAATGAGTGAAGGTTGTAGCCTTCTGTATGTTGGAGCCTACGTACTAGTAAATATATTGGCTAGTACAAGAATTAGGGGGTTGTAGCTCCCTTCCAGAAGAGGTTGGAGAACAAGAGAAGGTTGTAGCCTTCTGCAGGTGGGTGCCTACATACTAGTATGAGTCTGCACCAATACAATATTGTAAACATATTTTCTTATTATTAAAAGAAGATAGAGACGACAACAACAGGTGGTTTTAACCCACATTGGGTTTCCACCTTAAATCTTGGTGTTTATGTGTGTTGCTTATGTGTGATGGTCTATTCTGTTATTACCGCACATGGTTAGTATTTAATGCTTGATAAAGTATTGATGCACTCATTAAAGATCAACATATAATGAATTAAATGAATCATAAGTTCACTAGATATACGCTGGCTGCATTAAGAACAGTTGCGTGTACACGCGAGTTCCCTTCTTTGAAGTAGCGCATATAAATCTGATTATGGAAATGAAAAAGTTATTGATTTGTAAATACTGATTCACCCCCCCTCTCAGTATTATTTCCAACAATTGGTATCAGAGCGGGTCGTTTGGTAGAAGCTTGATCTCTTAAAGGAGATCCGTAGTAACAATGGGAAAGAAGCTAAAGAAGAAAGCACCTCAAAAGAAGAAGACATCTCAAAGGAACTGTGACAGTGGGAGAGGTGATTGGCCTTTATGTGGAAGCAACTCTACACATTCAAAATCACCTCAAAATGAAGATGAACAAGAAAAAGAACTCTCAGGTATGATTTTTTTGTCCTCTTTTGATACATTTCTCTGTTCATTTAAAGATAATGAAAGTGACAGCGAAACAATTGAATTTTCTCTTATGGGTGAAAGAGAAAGAAATCAAATAGAGGTAGAATTTAAAAATCTCACAGACATAATTAGATATCAACAAGATCTATTGGAGAAAAGGGAGTGTACCTACAAAGAACATATTACAAGGTTAAAAGCTTAGTTAGAGGAAGGAAACAAAGTAAGGAAACAATATGAGGAAAAGGAAGATCAAACTCAAAGGCTACAGGATGAAGTGACATCATTGAGAAATGAAGTGAATGGAAAGGACACAAAACCCAAGGAACATATAGAAAGAACCAACTACTGTGAAGGTCTTGAAGGTGTGGTCATTTCTCTAAAATAAGATCTCAAAAATTCAAATAAGAAGAATGAAGAACTAGTCCAAGCATTTGAAGAACATGAAAATGAAGTTCTGGAATTAAGAGAACAAGTGGAAGAAGGAAGAAAAGCTGAAGAAATCATGAAGACTCAATATCTTGAAAAGGAAGAGCAATATCAGGTTGAGGTAAATCTCCTAAAAGGTAAATTAGAAGAAAAGGATGAACTTTTATGATTTCAAGATAGTACTAAGATTTTGGATGATATTCTTAGAAGTCAAAGGTCTCCTACCATCAAATCTGGTTTTGGTTTTCATCAAACTATTAAAGGTGAATCTAGCTCACAAACTGAAGCAAGGAAATCTAATGCAAAAGCTGAAATGCTCAATAAGGAGCTAAGAGGTCAACCCCATCAAAAACCAAGGAAAAAAAGTCTTCAATGAAAATCATTTACTCCTAACTATGGAATTGATAATCGATTCTTTCCTCTGATGAATAATGTTGAATGTTTTATATGTCATAATTTTGGACATGTTGCAGCCAAATGCCAAAGTAGAATGGTTCAAGCTAATAACCATCACATAGAAAGATCATCAGCTTCCAAGTACATCAAGGGATATTGTTTTTCTTGCAATATGTTTGGTCACAAAGCTATTCACTGCTATAGAGGGAATATGAAACATATAAAATGTTATGCTTGTAACAAGTTTGGGCATATAACAAAAGAATGCAGGGAGAAGCAAACATCATCACACTCCAAGGTATGGAAGAAGACGAAAGTTCAACCAAAAATATGTGGCATAACTTAGTATGCAGATAGAACAGACTTAGGAGGAACTAAAAGTATGGAATTTTAGTGTTTTAATTCTCATACACAGTTATCTTGAAGGCAAGTCGCATATATACGTGAGTTAGAAGCTGCAAAGTCACATATATGTTGGTTTGATGAAGAAGCAATGGGACAAAAATAGAAAAATGATTTGATATGGTTCAAACAATTACCAATTATCTTTTCTATCCTGATGATTGATGACTACAGTTTGTGGATGTTATTTAGAAGTTCTTTTGATCCTCATAAGTGGTTGATGACGTGATGTATATCTGATTGATGATGATGTCTTGATTTTCTTGCTGATATATGTAATGATCAGATCTGATAGTGAACAGGTGACACAGGTTCAGGTGGAGAACATGTTATACTTATAATAATGCATTGTTGGCATTATGTTTAGAAGTCTTTGGTATGTAATGGTTCTTGTCAATAGTGATGATGCTTATGTGACTAAAGTATTTAAATGATACATCAAGCTATGTTGCGGTTATGAGTTGCCTATGATGAAGTCTCAGATGATACTTGTATTATTTTGGGTTACATAGTTGTTATTTAGATGAGATTTATGGATGATTGTAGATGAATTTTTGATGATGCATATAGTACATATATGTTTCTTACATGGTTATATTCATAAGGACAAGGAGAAGTAAAAATCTTGAGTACACAACTTCATTATTTGATGATGAGCCACTCATTTCTTCTATGTTGTTGTCATCACGCCTTCAAAGATGCATAAAGTTCATATGGTGCAGTTATGATACAAGATTTCTATAGTTCTTGGTCTCACATGGTGGAGGATTGTTGTTGTTGATGGTATCAAGAAATATTGACAAATGACTATGAGCTCATGGTTTCCCAGATACATATTGCTATCTCTTTGATGAATATACAATATGTTGGATACATGGATGATTACTTAAGTTGCATATTGATAAATATTGTTTGTTGGCCAAGAAAATGGTGTTATTGTAGGCATAGCTATTTAAAGACATGGATATTCGGAGATGTGGCTTACTTAGTCACATAATGATGATGACTTCTTACTTTATGATGATAGGTTTGATATTCACATATGTTGATTATCATGGTTGATTCTTATCAGATGTGGGATATTCCCTAGTGATGATACATGGTTAATAATTGAGGGTTCTTGTGGAAAGATCATGTAGTTCCTGATGATGATGTTATGATCATAGATGATGACTATGGTGTTTTCACATACATATGATGTGAATGATTTTGTATTACTGTTTGCACATGGAAGGTTATGATAAGGCTCTTTCTTCTAATGAAATAGAGCAATTTTATCTTGATGAGATCAAGAGGATGAGTTGATATCTATATACGACATACTTTGTCATATGTTGATGATATTTACATTATCATATCTTGAGAACTGATGATGGACATATACAAGTTATTGGTCTGGATGTTGCTAATAGATGCTTATGGTGCAGATCATATATGGTGTGTGATAGTTTCTGATGACTATCATGGTCTTGTTTAGGTCTTTGGTCTTTGTTAAAAATGCCATGTATATCATTTGATGTAAAGGTCATGTAAAGGCCCATGATGTAATAATATGTCTCTGTCTATCATAGTCTTTTAATGAGTCCTTTTTGGTCATATGATGTAATTTGTACCCCCACTATGCATGGGAAACATGATGTAATAATTGCTATATTTCAGTCATGTATAAACAATTGGTATATCCCCACTTGGTTGGGTCAATGAGTCAAATTTGGTATATCCCCACTTGGTTGAGAGAGTTATTTATGTATGAGTCATGGTGATAGAAAAGTCAAACTCACATAGTTGAGTTATAGAGTCATGTTATTCTTTTGGAAAATATTTTTGTAGCCTCTGCATGTTCTCAGGGGGAGCATGGACAGTTTAGTGTATCACAACATGTACAAAGGGGGAGTTTAATCAACAAATTCAGCATGTACCTAGTGGGAGCATGATCAATGTTTATATTCAATTGTTCAGTTATGAAAGCCTTCACTCTAGTCATCCCTTTGCCCTTGATATCAAAGGGGGAGAATATCTTGGTCCGCCCTTTGCCCTTGATGTCAAAGGGGGAGAGTATTTTGGTGTTGGTTGTTATATCTAACAGTTTCTATAGCTTGCCATAATCAATACCAACATGGTTGCCATCATGTCCAAAGGGGGAGATTGTTGGCATTATGATGAATGTGTTGTACTTGATGGAAACCCACTTGTAGCAGAACAACTCAGTTGTATATGGTAACTAGATTAATCTACATAACTAGATGAATCTACAGGAGAGATATCAGATGTGACAGAATGCATGGCAATTGTGTTTACAGATGTGAAAAAATGCAAGGTAGTTCAAAGGAATCATTTCAGAAGTAATATGGAAAATTACAGTTTAATAGGTCTATTCAGAAGTAACTGGGCACTGGTACAGAAGAACAGGAAGATGGAACTAAGGTCTACTGATCAGAATAAAGAAGGTAAAGGAAATAGTTGATGTAAATCAGTTTAAGAAGTATATGCAGGTCCACTTAGTCAAAATAGCCTATACACGCTGGTCCACAGAAAAAAATGAGCATATACATATACACGCACTCCCACAGGAGGAAAAGTGCATACATGTTGGAAAACAAAGGTTTTGGTTCGAGGTATTTGGTCCAAGGTATTGGTCTAAGGTATTTGGTCTGAGATATTGACCCTAGGTATTTGGTCCAAGGTATTGGTCGTAAGTGGTTTTGGTCCCAGGTATTGACAAAGGATCTAAGTATATAAGGAGGAGAAGATCAAAGGGCTAAGTGCATAAATAATGAATATCTTATGAAGTGTTAGATCAAAGGAAAATATGCATGTTATGGGTTTCTGATGCTTTGATTGATCTAAACTAAATATGCACTTGAGCATTTGATGATGGATGAGACCTAATGATGGATCAGGATCATAATGACTTATCATTAAGCGATCTGATAATGGATGGGTTAGATCTGATTGTGAACACATGTTTTATCCTTTATACGTGATGATCTGGGGATATTTGAAGTCAAGAATTGCAACGAAGTTATAAGTAAGTATTTGTAGATCTATATGCTGGTTCTCTTTGGTAAAGGGGCATATACACACTAGTTCGGCTCTTCCAAGTAGCATATGCAAAAGAAAAGTTTGATGTTTAAGGATGACTGATCTATCAGATCTGTGCTATTGTTTTACTATTGTCCACCAATGAAGTCTTCTTATATCTGTACGTAAAACTGAATGCATAAAGAGTTTGCATCTCATTGAAGAATTGATTGAGAAAGAAGTGTGATCCTCATTGCTATCTCTTTAGAACTCTGTAATATGACAATAAATCTTCAGAATGTCACTGATTGGTATAGTTTGTGGTTTAGAGGTTTTATGATTCAGTATCTTTAGAAGTATACACAATTTGGGTAAAATGAAGTTGTGTATACATGTAAGTTTTCCTCATTAAAGGAGCGTATACATTCTGACACATGTCTTTTGAGGTTAAAATTAGTTCTAGTTGTTGATGCAGTGTTCTGGGTTCAGATCTATGTATTGGTTACAGTGATCTATCTGTTCTAGTTGATTGGTTGAATTTGATTAAGTTTTAATGAATGGTTGATTTGGTTGTGTCAAAGGTTCAACGATTGTTTGATTCAGTTGTGTCAAAGGTTTAGAGGTTTCAACGATTGATTGTTTCAGTTATATCAGAGATTGATGACTGGGTTTCAGTTATATTAGAGATTGATTGGGTTTTAATGATTGGTTGATGCAGATGTATTTGATGGTTGTATTGATTGTGAGATTCAATTTTACTAATGGGTCTAGTATGAAAATTTGATGAAACGAGGCCTTCATGTGGATTATTGTGTACCAGGAGCATCCAGTCTGAAAATTTATGAAACGTGGTCCCTAGAGGATACTAAGGGTTGGAGTCTTCAGTGAGGAAGTCAAAGCTTCCTTCTAGTAGTGGCTAGTGATTTGATCAGGGGGTCATAGCTCCCTTCCAGTAGCAGCTGGAGAACGAGTGAAGGTTGTAGCTTTTTGTAGGTCAGAGCCTATGTACTAGTAAATATATCGGCTATTAAAAGAATTAGGGGGTTGTAGCTCCCTTCCAGAAGAAGCTAGAGAATGAGAGAAGGTTGTAGCCTTTCGCAGGTGGTTCTTACGTACTGGTATGAGTTTGCACCAATACAAGATTGTAAACATATTTTATTATTACTAAAAGAAGGCAGAGATGACAACAGCAGGTGGTTTTCACGCACATTAGGTTCCCACCTTAAATCTTGGTGTACATGTGTGTTGCTTATGTGTGATGGTTTACTCTATTATTAATGCACATGGTTACTGTTTAATTTTTGATAAAGTATTGATGCACTTATTAAAGATCAACATATGGTGAATTAACTAAATCATAAGTTCACTAGATATACGTTGGTTGCCTTAAGAACTGTTGCGTGGACACGCGAGTTCCCTTCTCTGAAGTAGCGTATATAAATCTGATTATGGAAATGAAAAAGTTATTGATTTGTAAATACTGATTCACCGCCCCCTCTCAGTATTATTTCCAACAATATATATAACCCGAATTTACCATGTATCCTACCATTACTGGTCAAGGGATTTCTAGGCCCAAACACCTACACTACTAGGATTTACCATAATCCTGCCACTACAGGTCAAGGGATCATTAGGTCTAAACAAGCATGGATGCCTCCAGGTTTATTCACTAATACCTTGAAGAATTTCCCATCTCCACCCTTAGGCTTTATCATGCATCCCACCATTATCGGTCAAGGGATTCTTAGGCCCTTGGGAATTTTCGTGAGACGACCTCACCCATTTCCAAAACCATCAAGAAATCCTGTTAAACCAAATGAAAGAACCCCATCACACCATGACTATCTAGAAATGGAAAGGGAAGGATGAAAACCACTGTCACACTTGACAAAACCCATTCCAATGACAACAATAGAACCAAATACACACATACATATACCATGCATGCCAAAACAAGCAAGAAAATCATACATGCAACTTCATACCTACATGTAATTGCACTGCAGCTGCTTGATCCAACTCTTCCTCGCTTGATATTTTCTTCCCTTTTCTTTCTTGTCTTTCCTTTTCCTTCCTTTCTCTAATGCTTAAGTGCTCCAAGAATGCTTTAGGTGTGCAGGAGTATGAAGGAATAGAGAGAGTGCTCCAAAATTAAACTGAAAAAAGGTTGTGAACTGATCCTCAAAAGCCTTTTTTTTATCACTGAGGCCTCTATTTTCTTCAATTTCCATTATTTTCATTTAATTTCCTCCTCACATGGAACTTGTGACCTTTCACCTTCCTTTTCTACTATTTTCCTTTGTTTTCATAAATAAAATTCCAATTAATGCCTCCTTATCTTTTCAAAGCCTTTACCAATGCCTTTGCCATAATAAACCAAATGAACATCCACTATGATGGTTTTCCCAGCATTCAACTTGGAATATGTGTCCCATGACCTTGACCTTATTTTTGTCTTTATTAACTTTATTATATGGATTTTAACCAAGGTTGTTACAAAACCCTACCACTTGGGGGAACACCGTTCTCGGTGTTCAATGACACCTAAAACTAGCAAGATCACTGAAAACCAAAATATACTACCCATGGAGCTTTATAACTTAGCTCGATGCAATATTTACAATGAACAACCTGCTAGAAAGAAAAATCAACATAACCCACATGACAACATAACAACCATAATGCTTATTGGATCTTTATAACATAGATCGATGTGGTATTTACATGATTCATATGCATATATAGACACAACCAAAACACAACACGAAAACATATACCAAAAGGCATTTTCTCAACTAGTGAATATAGAAGGATACATAACTTGCATATGATCAACCATCTCTCATGTAGCTTCATCAGACCCAAAGTGCTTCCACTGCACTTTAACTTGCTCAATTGCTCAATTCTATAGCATGAGCATCTTTCACTGCTAAATGCACTAAGGGTTTGGATGAAATTCTCTTTTTGGCTCTGCCTGCAATATAGACTAGTCAATCACATGATCAACATCTTTTAGATACTTATTAAGAAATGACACATGGAAACATCATGGAATTTCACTGTTGGAGGTAGTGCATGTCGGTAAGCCACTGGTCCAATCCTCTCAAGAATCTTGAAAGGCTCACAATATCGAGGTCCCAACTTGGCACATGAACCAATCCTCAAGGAGCTCTTCTTGGGCTTGCTGCACAAGTACACCCGTTCCCTAACATGTAACTCCTTAAAAAACCTATGTTGGTCTACATAAATATGTTGTCTGTCCTGTTCTACCTTTAGATTCTTCTTGATAACTTGCATTTCCTGTTGCATTTCTGCCAACATGTTTGGTCCAATTAGTACTCTATTCACTGTATCACTCTAACTGATAGGAGTATTACAAATCTGTCCATAAAGTGCCCAAAATGAACTCATCCTCAATGACTCCTAATACCCATTATTGTAATAAAAATCAACTAGTCGAAGACACTCTTCCTACTTCTACTGATGAGGCATAACATACATTCTCAGAATGTCCTCTAAAATCTTGTTGACCCTATTTGTCTGTCCATTGGTTTGTGGAAAATAAGTTGTATCGAAGGCCAATTATGTACCCAAACCTACAAATAATTCCTTCCAAAACTTGGAAGTGAACTTAACAACTCTTTCTGACATAATCTCCTTCAGAACACTATGCAACATCATTATCTCCCTGATTAAAACATGTGCTACATCACTAATTCAATAAGTAGACTTTACTGGAATGAAGTGTGCTACCTTTCTCAACCTGTCAACCATAACCATAATAGAATCATGCTGTTTAGATGTCCTAAAAAAACCTATAATGAAATCCATGTAAATGACCTCCCATTTCCACTATGGAATTGGAATTGGCTATAGTAGACCACCTAGATGCTTACACTATGCTTTTACCTGTTGGAAATCTAAGGACCTAGCTACAAACTCTGCTACCTCTTTCTTCAGAGTTGACCAATAGTAGAATTTCTTCACCACTCTCAATGTCTTTTGATATCCTGGATGACCTAAATATGGCTTAACATGAAAGTCCCTCAAGGTAAGATTCTTGATCTCGCTGTTGTTCGAAACATAGATCCTATCCCTAAATCTGATCAAACCATCTTTTGTGAATTGATAGTCCACATCTTCTTCACTTGTAGGGTGCTACGTGTGCCTAAGATCCATGTGCCTATACCTGTTGCCCTACCTACAAGTTCTAGTCATGTAAATGTATCCCATATGAACTCATAAATGCTATGTGGTTTACCTATACTATTATGCTAAGAGCATCTGCAACCTAATTCTCTTTAATTTTAATGTACTGAATCTTGAAGTCAAACTCATTGATCGTAGCCAACCACTTGCCTTGAATGTCATTAAAATTTAGCTGGTCAAATAAGTATCTTAGACATCGTGATCACTCATAAAGATGAATCAATTTCCAAGAAGATAGTGCCTCCACATCTTCAAAGCATGAATGATCATTTCCAACTCAAGATCACATGTCCCATATTTTTGCTGGTTCTCATTCAGTTTCCTTGACTCGTAGCATACTAGCTGTTGTCGCATTTTCCAGAACCTGTAACACAAGTGCTTCAGGTGATATAGAAGCTTTCTAGAGAGAAACTCTCGGTTGATTGTAGACCAGTTCTTAGGACATCTTAAAGAGAGGAGTGCATTGGAAGATTATCAGTGAGAGCCTGTTGTTGTACTCCAATTTTCATGTAGTTGAAAAAGATAATAAGGGGGATTGGTTCAATAGTCTTTCATTAAAGTAGAGTAAAAAAACACATGGATTTGAATATATAGGGGGTAGATCAGGCTAATCTCAAAGACAAATGTATGGTTCTGGTGGCTGACACACAACAATAGGTAGCTTAATATTGAAGTTGTAGTAAAATGAAGAGGAAAAGAGAAAGGAAGGAATTCTATGCATAGGGTTAGGAACAATACAAAATCCTAAGAAAAATATTCCAAGAGAAGGATGGAAGACTGAAGAGGTGGAATGACAGGAATTGTGGAGTGCGAATTAAGGTTTCATACTCTATACCTCATGGACACACTTGTCACTGATCAACATAAGTAAATATGTGCTAATTATAGGTACATAAGTAATATTTAATTAACAAAAGGACTACTACTACTCAACAACATACATATAACCATGAGAGATTCAAACCGACGACTTCATTACACAATTTCAATAGAAGAGAGACATAGAGGAAATGAAATACAAAGAGGAAAACATACTACTCATTTCTCTGAGAATGATCAACATCATGGTTTCATTAATGCTTGAAGAGTCAAAATCACCCGTCCATTTACATTCAACAATGTATCACTCAAGTCCCTCATGAACATGCAATTATAACCAAAAGTGGAATCACATAATTTGGACCCCTCGGGTGCAAAATTATGGAACCTCTATTAAGTGTTTCTTACCCCTATTTATAAGGAGAGGGAGAGCTTTGAAAATTAGTTACAAAATATCTCCACCAGATCTCTGGCTGTTTGATCGACTAGATGTCTTGGTGTGCGATACATCCATTACAAAAATGATTACAATCAAGATTTGATTCCTTCTTTAAAATGGAAGAAATACAAAATAAATAGAAATAAGGAAAATTGAACGATGGTGAGTAAAATATATCCCATATATCCCTGTAATCACCTTTGATCAGGCCACGTCGCTACCACGATGATTCGTCCAGTTCACCTGTCGCTTTCCCCTTTAACCACTTGAATTCCCCACTCAGTGGAGTAGGGAGCAATCAATTGTGGTAGCCTTGGTGATGTTGTAGAATCACAGTTGTTGACTCATTAATCCACTTAACTTCCTGCATCATTCTATAGAAGCCCAATATTCCTTGTAGTTTTACCATAGTACAATATCAGAGAAGTCCCATATTGCAAAATTCATAGTGGTGCCACATTCAAATCCGCCGATTTCTGATCTTTGATATGACAAATCCCTCCTGCTTATCCCTTTTCTACATTTCTCTCCATAAGGCCGAGGGCGTGACCAGGTTCTTAGCCTTAAGGTGCCAAATCATTTAGACTCATGTTGAGGGCTTTTGTTCCTTTGTAATCTATTCTCCGCCCCTGGTTCTTTAAGTCCCTCTTGACCATGGGCCAACCCTTATGTCAAAGCCCCTTTATCAGTGTTTTCAAATAGAGGATTTAACTTGGGTGATGTGATATTTTCTGATCGTTGATCACTAATCATTGATCACTGATAGCCCTTTGTGTTCAGCCACAAATCTTGTTTCTTTGGCTCTTCTCGTGATCATGCGCTAGCCCCTATATCGGAGCCCCTCAATCAGAGGATTTCAATAAGAGTTTTTATTTTGATGCAACGACATGCCTCAACCTAAAAATGCCAATTTGTGATCAAATCATCCTTTTCCATGTGGAACATCATGAGTGGTGACACGTGTCACCCTTTTTTGGCCTCTTATGACCCCTAAAAATGTTGAATCTTCATGCCACGTGTCCATATTATTACCACATCATGTTGACGTCAGTCACCATGTGGCATATCAGAACCAATCTCTGTTCACCACATGTCCCTTATCATAACTAGTATTTGTTCACCATGTGTCCCTTATCAGAACCAATATTACATTTCCACATGTCTCGTTGGAGGAGAGAGAAAAGGCCTGATTGTTGGGAATGGGTCCCCTGGGGTCAATTTTGGTGTTAAAAACCCAAGGTTTGCGGCAAAAAGCCTGAATTTTGTATAAAGGGATGTAAAATCTCTGCATTTTATGGTCGTGGAGCATGAAGATATCAAGAGTCAAAAAAGGGTTTTCACCTTTAATTTAGATAGGATGTGTTGGCTTGACGAGATCTGCCCTTGGTCCATGGACCATGGGATTGTATAAAAATGAGGTTTTAGAGGAGTCTAAGATAGTTCAGTTCATAGTTGGAGTCATTCATGAGTCTATGAAGAGCTAAGAGCGAGAGTCTTAGCATAGGAAAGAGCCTCTGTAGCTGAGTGCGTAGAGGCCTAGGGTAGAAGTCCGCAGCTGAGTGTGCTGACCCCTATAGCTATGTGCACAGGGCAGTTAGAGTCTATACTAGAAATCTGAATCATCAATAAAGAGAAGTATTCTAAAATTACTATGTATTTTACTATCAATTGCATGCGATTATGTTATGTTAAGCACTGGGTTTATGTTTTATTGCTAATTTGATGCATGAATATATATGTTTTCCTTTGTTATAAGAATGCAAGTAGAGATCTCTGTTTACGCGAAGAAAATCTTAATTCCATGGTAGAATTGGTAAACACTTAAGATAATTTAGGAAACTATACAGAAAGGTAGTTACGTGCCTAAATTGCTTGTTAGGGTTACGCAAAGGATGATCACAGACCTTCGCAGAAGTTCTGAAAGACTAATAAAGAAGTAAATTAATAATCCCTAAAGGCGTATTGATCTCGTGAAGGCAGAGTTAAAGTGTAAAACTGACATCACAACCATCTCATGGTTCAGAAACTTGGTTCTTGCATCCCCCCATATTGCTTTGGGTGAGACTTCCATCCGCACTCCATAGATTGATGCTGAAAGGGCTAGTAGTGTAGGGATTTGCCTGACTGACTAATGCTGAAGCTAGGTTAGGGCCCATCAAGCCAAAAAATGGTTTCGTTGCTGGGACCAGGATCTGCATAACGAGATGTGTGATCTTGCATCATTGGAATCCAACTAAGAAGGATATTGAAGATTGGTTGGATATAAAGATCCATGAATTCGCAGCGCAAGAAAACATGAATCCGCAATTGATGAAAGAGCAGTGGTTGAACATATATCTATACATAGAGATAGATAAAATCTTCTTCTATTCCTTCTTGGTTGAATTATACAAGTGGATCGTGAGGTTGGTAGATGGCCAAGGGTGGTGGAGGCTTGATGGTTCAATTGTCTAGAACTTGGAGTTAGTGCAAAAATCGGAAGCCTCTGAAGATAAGATCATGTGCGCTGTCGATCATTGCCTCGACCATATCATAGGAGGGTTTGTGAAACAGTTCATGATCAATACTTCGATCAGTTATAATGAAGCAAAGCACTAATTCTTCAAGGGGCCATGAGATAATTATTTTAAATCATTAAATACTTGGATTAAGATGCTCTTCCGTGAAAAGTGGGTTATGCAGTTACCTTGATGTTTGGGGCTACACAAAGTGGAAGGAATTTTAGGGACGGAGGAATAAAATGTCTTAAATATAGCCCATTGATTGAGCCTCCTTTGAGTGATAATGAAGAAGTGACACAGGCTTCTCCGTTGAGAGCTATTCAGTTGATAAGACAAGGGTTCATGCGAATACCCACACCACCTCCATCCTCATATCATCCATCGACACCACCTCCATCCTCACCTCCACCGCTTACCCCCTCACCCACACTGTCGCCACTTCCAGCATAGTTCAACATGGAGAACTCCATAAAGCTACATGTGTTCAAGGGCATATGAAATGAAGATCTAGACCAATTTTGGTTCATCGCGAAGGCTATATCAGAAGCTCAGGGTATCACAAATGATAAAATGAAGAAAGAAACATTGGTTTGTGCTTTGCAGGTCCGCACACTAATGTGGTATGTTAAGTACAGTTTTGATAACTTGACGTCTGCACTAGCAGATATCTAGAGTGAGCTAAATACGGAATTCAGTAGACCTAAGTCTCAAGCGCAATCCATTGTGGGATATAAAGATATTATGATGAAACTTGGAGAGATGCCCTGGGATTTGGATCAAACATTGAAGTGTACGATCCATGAAGCCAACATGCATCTGACTGATGGGCAACACCCCAAATGGTTTGTGGCCTCACTCTTGCCTCAAGGGTTTCACTATCACAATAGAAGATTGGGACCCAGGCGGAAATTCTAGAAATTGCGATGAGATTGCATGAGACACCAATGCATGATGCTAATTTGGGGGTTCAACAGATTCATGGGTGTTATAGAAATATTTGGGTACTTCAACCCCAATCACATATGTCGATAAACCAAGGGCTCTTTAAGCCCTAAAAGTTTTGTTTCATACCCTAAAGGATCATGGCCAACTGATCACATCATTTCCCAGAAGTTCCACCTGAAAAACCACTTAGAACTGGCCAAAACTGGACTATACTGATTGCTCCATGGTCAAGGTGTGATGCATACTGGCTGCTACACTATCCAGGTGTGATGCATACTGAAAGAGGCTTTTTTGAGGTGCGATAAGCGAGAATAGACAAATGGTAGAGACGGTTTGCTAAGTGGATGCCCAGGGAGTCTTCTAGAAACTTCTCATAGGACACATGCCTCTTTGAATTCGCCCAGGGATGAGTAAGAGATCAATGAAATCTCCAAGTGGAACCAAGAACTATCAGTGGAATGACACTAATCAAAAACCCAAATCTAATTCACACCCTTACACGACATCTATATATGGATCCCTCATCTGAGATATCTAGAGGCTAGAATTTTGTAATTTGTAAGGAAGTGTTGTTGGTTTCTCTTTGAGAAGACATTGTATTGTTGGGTGATCTTTCTTTTCATGACATGAAGAGGGCTTTGATGCTGGGAGGATGATGTTGGATTAGACAGCTAGGTTGTAACCCTCTCTTCTACTATTAATAAATTTATTTGAGTTTTCCTCCATATAATCGTGTATTTGTGAATCTTTGTCACGCGGAATCAGTCGATCTTGCAGACAAGACAAACCTTCCTAGAATCTAATGAAGACCTAATGACAAACAAACCAACCAAACGCTATCTTTCTCTAAATGCGCTTTATAAGTAATGGGAAACAAGTGTGTTTAAGGGCCTACCTCATGTCCAACGCAAGTTCGGAGATGCCTTCGCTTCTTTGATCCAAGTAAGTTCCTTCGTCGCAAACCTGCAAGCACAAACAAGGCAAACAATTAAATAGCACCTGAATATCCAATATTATAAAACATATTTAACATGAAAGTCAAGGAGTCAATGAAACAAATAGCATAAGATACTTGTTGAGAAAAATGAGCTTGATTGTATTAATTCAAAAGAAAAGAACATTACAACCTTTTCCTTGACGTTGTACAAGCTCCTTCCAGGGTCCAACAAGAAGTCTCCTCTACTTTGACAAGCTTCACTCACTCCCTAATGGGGCCAAAAAGGTATGTGATCTCTCCTCTTAAGCTCAAATAGGAATTCTTGATTTCACTAGCATTTACCCTCAAAAGTTCAGCTTCTAACCTCTCTGGCCACTGACCCAATGCCTCAATTTATAGTGCAATGGGGATCAGTTACCAGCTCCTCCTACAAAGGGATAGAGTCCTTCTTCAAAGGGATAGCTCCTCTCAACAAGGGATTAGTTCCTCCTTGTATGGGATGCATGAACCACTTGGAGCGAACAATCCACGTAACAAATCCTTCTA
>APFE030589601.1:12862-38952 GCA_000404065.3 Pinus taeda | reverse complement strand
ATAGAAGAAAGGTGGTGGGCCGCCACCCCCACCACCCCATGCCTCTCCATAAGGACATACGTTAATCATGTTAATGAGGAGGTCAACGGGTATCGAGCTCATGCCAACCACGTGGGTTGGCCCGCCACCATGCAATGGCCCCATGTACAACCCATGTCAAACAAACCATGTAATCAAAACATTAAACATGCCAACGAAAGTTCCATTTAATGCATACTACGGAGGTTATGGGGTGGGCTGCCTAATCCCGACCCGACCCCTAAAACGACCATATGCGGTTTTAAAAAAAACTGTAATGTGTTAAAATGGGAGGGGCGGGGATTGACCACCTGACCCCTATTTCTCACTAATGCACAAAAAATTATATAAACCCAGTTTTATTAATGCACCCAGGCATGGAGGAAATAGGAGCGGGCATAGAAATCAAGATGTAATATTTTAATTAATTTATTGCAGGTGGAACCATGATTGGGCAAAATTTCCAGGAGGGCGAAATTTTTGCAGTGTCCAAATTGGACAAATTTTATGTCGATCTTACACCTCTTAGCAAGATGAACCCGATGGTGCAGTCAATTTTCTGATCTAAGCAACATATTTGTAGAGGACCCAAAGCAGGAAATCTTTGAGGAATCTAGGGAGAATCTAAAAGATTCCTTAAGCCCCATATTTTCATTTTTCCAGAATTCAGAAATTTGACAGTCGATTTTGCACTATTCGATGCAAAAAATTTGATGGTGTGTTTAGATTTTCTATTTGCTCATTTCATTTTTTTGGCCACTTTTCAAAGGGGAGTGCAAGTGTCAACATTCAACGTGTGAGCAATGATTCCATGAGATGTGACACTGCAAGATTGATGGGACGACCAACTTTAGCAGTTTGAGATCCTTTTCTTTAGATGGCCCCTAGATGTGAGGTATATGCAGTGCGTTGATGTACTTCCTTTTGCTATGCATTGTGTTGCACAGATCCCTATTCAATGTTTGATGTGGGATCTTGTTTCTTACTTGTTTTCAAGATTCCTGCTTGATGTGATGTAGAATCATTTGTGGGATGTACTTGTTGTCATGATTTGTCATGTTTTTGTTTGAGATCCATTTGTTGTATGTTGATGGGATACTCATGTGTTGCCATGTACGTTTGTAGTGAGATCCCTTTTATGCCATGTTGGTGGGATGCTCATCATGCATGAGTTATGTCAAACTGATAGGAGTCCTTTTGACTGAGAGTTCCTATAGCGGAACATCTCTTGGAGCCACTCCTGGGTGAGGGTATTTACCTTGTATGATAGTGAGATCACCTCTTATGTACATCATCACTATTGACAACACTTAATGCAGAAACCTACACCATCTTAACACCGAGGCCTGGAGATGTAGTCCATCTTAGATGAACTCTGTTATCAACGGCTTATGTTTTCATGTGTTGATGATTTTCATGTTTCTATTCTTTACAGCATGAAGATGTATTCATTTATGTTCTTTTAAAAATGTAATTTAACACATCACAAAAGTAAAAGGTCTTGGACGGGTCCTTTGTCACACCTGAACCTAGATTAGTCATGATGGGTGGCAGTCGGTGTGTTAGGTTTGGCATTAGTGTGATTGTCAGAGAGTCGATGTCAAAGCCTTCATTATATTTTCACTTTTAACATTCTCCCACTTGAAGTCGAAAGAAGAATCTTGAATCAAGTCACATTGAGTCCTACCCTGCCTCTACATAACTCATGTTTATTTCTTGTTAGAATCTTAGTGAGCATATCTTTAGGGTTTTTATCTGTATGGATATTTTCCAAGGATAATTGTCCTTCCTCCAATACATGCAAGATCCAATGGTACCTTAAGTCAATGTGCTTAATTTTTGAGTGAAATTTTGGGTTTTTTGCCAAGTGAATAGCACTCTAACAATCACAATATAGCACATTCTTATCCTGATTTATTCCTATCTCTCCTAGGAATCACTGCATCCACAACATCTCTTTAAAAGCCTCTGTTGCAGCTATGTACTTTGCCTCTGTTGTAGAGAGAGTTATTATTCTTTGTAGTCTTGACACCCAAAATATCACAAATGTATACAAATAACCTGTAGTGGACATTCTAGTGTCCATATCTCCAGCCATATCTACATATGTAAATCCTTCAAGCATAGTCTCATTATAACCAAAACATAAATAGTAATGACTAGTACCCTTGAGAAACCTCAAAATCCATTTTATTTCTTGCCAATGTTGTTTCCCTAGATTGGCAAGGAACCTGCTCACTACTTCCATTGAATATGCAATGTCTATTCATGTACATACCATGGCATACATCAAGCTACCAATTGCTAAAGCATAAGGAATATTGCTCATTTCTTCCTTCTCCTTGTCATCACTAGGACATAACTTAGTACTTAACTTGAAGTGGTTTGCAAGGGGTGTACCAACTGGCTTGGCATCCTTCATATTAAACCTGTCAAACACCTTCTTAATATATTTTTTTTGACAACCAAAACCTTTTATTTTTCCTATCACGCATGATCCTCGTGCCCAATATCTGTTGTGTTGGACCCAATTCCTTCATTGCAAATTTGCTACCCAAATCCTTCTTCAACCTATTGATCATATTCTTATCATTCCTAACAATCAGTACGTCATCCACATATAAAAATAATATGAGATACTTTCCTTAATCATACTTCGTGATATAGACACAATGGTCAGCGTCCAACCTGTGAAAACCATGTTCCAACAAGAATGAATCAAATTTATTATACCATTGTTGAGGTACTTGTTTCAACCCATAGAGGTTCTTCTTCAACTTGCAAACTAGGCATTCTTTGCGTTTTTCTATAAAACCTTATGGATTCTCCATATAAATTTCTTCCTCCAATTCACCATGGAGGAAAGTTGTTTTTACATCTAATTGTTCACATTGTAAATCTAAAGCAACAACAAGACCATGAATGACTCTAATGGATGACATTTTGACAACTAGTGAGAAAATCTCAGTGAATTCAATACCTTATTTTTGGGCAAATCCTTTCACCACCATCCTTGCTTTATACCCCTCCTTCTTTCTATCACCTTCATGCTTAATCGTATATACCCATTTATTTTGTAGAGCCTTTCTACCTTTTGGGAGTTTTACCAATTCCCAAGTTTTATTTTCCAGCAGAGAGTTCATTTCTTCCTCCATTTTATTTCTTCCATTATATATTGTGCTTAAATTTGCAAGCCTCTTGAAAACAATTAGGCTCACTTTCATCAGTCAACAGTATATAGTCTGAGGGAGGATACCTTTGTGAAGGCTTATGAGGCATAGAAGATCTCCGAACTAATTGTGGTGGTGCATATCAGGTTGAATCTCTTGTAAAAGTTCTTGTAAGATTCCTTCTTGATGTCCATCATTTTCCACTTATTGTCCTTTCTACTCTTGAATTTGTTGTCCATTTTTGTGCATTGGTGGGATGTTTTTCTACTGCTCTTCAAACCTGTCAATAAATTTCTTGACTCCAACTCATCTACATACCTCTTAAACATTTCTAACTCATTAAATATACCATCCTTGCTTCTAATAACTTTATGTTTTATTGGACCCCATAGACAATAACCAAATTCTTCATCTGCATATCCCAGAAAAATGTATTTCATAGATTTATCATCTAGCTTAGTTCCATTTTCTTTGGGAATGTGTTCAAATGCTTCACATCCAAAGATTTTCAAATGAGGATAATTCAACTTCTTACCAGTCCAAACTTCTTCAGGGATTTTTCCATCCAAGGTTGTAGTTGGAGATCGATTTATAAGATAGTAAGTTATCCTTACAGCCTTGGCCCAAAATTGTTTCTCCAAACTAGAATTTGACAAAATAGTCTTTGCTTTCTCCATAATGTTGTGATTCAACCTTTCTGCGACACCATTTTGTTGAGGAATACCAAGCACAGTCTCCTCTTACTTTATGCCAAACCTCTTACAATATTCCTTGAATGCATTTGAGCAATACTCTCCACCATTATCTATTCTTAATGAACTTGAGAAATTTGTTAGTCTCTCTTTCAACAAAAAAATGGAATTTTTTAAATATTTCAAACACTTCACTTTTACTTTTCATAGGGTAGGCCCAAACCTTCTTGGATGCATCATCTATGAATGCTACAAAATGTGATGCTCCTCCTAATGACTTAATGTTAACAGGCCCAAACACATCTAAGTGTATCAATTCTAATCTTTTTTTTCTTTCTTTCATGGCCACCTATAAGGAATGAAACTCTTATTTGTCTACCATAAATACAATGCTCACAAAGATCAATATTATAGGATTTAAAACTTGGTAGTAAATTTTTACCAACAAGGATTTTTAAGCCCTTCTCACTCATGTGACCTAAGCGCTTATGCCACAGATTTGTTGAATTTCCTTCTTTTGTGACAAAATCCAAATTTTATTTTCCTATCATTTCCTTCAATGTATATAATGTTCCTATCTTGGGTCCTCTGGCGATGACCAATGCTCATTTGCTAATTTTACAACCTTCTTTTCCAAATATTATGTATTAGCCTTCATTATCCAGTTGTTCCATATAGATTAAAATCATGCACATTTCTGGTACATACCTGACATGTTTCAACAATATATCTTATCCATGCTTCATCTTGAACTAGACATATCCCATTCCAAAAATACTGCAAAAATCATTATTCCCCAAATGCACTCTATCATAATCACCAGGATTATATGCAACAAAGCTATCTTTTCATGGGGTTACATGGTGATATGCCCAAATGTAGAGGATCCAACCAAAAGCTGTCGTTAGATGTATATAAACATGCATCTTCTACTGAAGCAATAAATAATACATCACCATTTGTGACTACAATAGTAGTCTCACCTTCATTTGTGTTGGATGACTTGTGATTTGTACTGGTCGTTTTCTGGTCCTTTTGTCCTTTCTTCCAGACTCGACATACTTTCTTCATGTGCCCGAGTTTGCCACAATGAAAGCAAATCAGCCTACCCTTCCTTTAATTCAATCGACCTATCAATCTTGAACACCCTTTTCGACCTCGATCAATTCTCCTACCATTATCTTCTAAAGCTAGAGCTTCTCCTTGGTTTTCCACAATTGACTTGCATCACAGCTCCTCAGTCATTAAACTACTGCTAACATCATCAAACTTTAGGGTCCCTGCGGGTGCTGAAGTTCTCATAGATACAATTAAATTTTCTCAATTGTCTGACATATAACACATTAACAAAATAGCTCTAATTTCATCATCTAGAATGATTTTAACATAGGCAAGCTAACTAGTAATAATATTAAATTCATTCAAGTTCTCAGCAACTAAAGCACCCTTCTTCATATTGAGATTATAAAGCTTCTTCATCAAGAAAACTTTGTATGATGTTGTGTTCTTCTCATACAAATCATGGCGGTTCTTCCATAATCATTTTTTTGTCTTTTCTCCGGACACATTGAAATACACATTAAGTGCTAGATATTGGTGGATTGTTGCAATCACCTTTCTATATAGCTTTTCTACTCTTCATCCGTCATTAATGAGGATTTCTTTGTTGTACCCTCAATTGACAAATATTGATCCTTTAAAATCAGTGTATCCTCCATCTATGATTTCTATAGGGAAAAACTAGCCCCACTCAACTTCTCCCTGTCAATTACTGTTGTCTCCATTCTCAATAAATTTCATGGCCCAAAAATAAAACTCCACTTACAAAACTCCACTTACATAATAATATACAAATTGACAAAAATAAATCCTATTTAATACAAAATTATATAATCTCTTCCTTTGATTTTAATAGTAAGCTCTTCCCTTGATTTCAATAAATGACGATCTAAATGATTTTAGATTTCAAAGCCCTTTGCATTTTCTTACAATATTTCAAAAGTGACCCTTATATAGTTTGCTATAGTGTTTGTCCAAGAGAGCAACAAGGCTTAAAGCCCTTCTTCCATACACTCGTAAATAAAATAACTTTAATATCGTTTAAATAATGCAAATCAATACACGACCTCCAACTCTAGAAAATACTGAAAGCTTCATACCAGACACGTGGTGTCAAAAAGACCATTGAAATAAATTCAAAGAAAAATATCGAACGAAACTCTGGCATATCGAACGGAACTCAGGCACTGTAAACTTCGTGACAGGTTTTGTTTGCCCTTCTCATAGCATATTCGAAATCCCCTTCTGAAGTGCAAATTTCTCCAGAACCTGCTCTTCAGCAAAATCCTTCACTTTGCATATGTTTATCGAGCTCCCTCCTCCCTCCTCTTATGGGCGACGAAGATGACGACGAGACTCACACTGCATCCACGAATGCGAGCTCATCGTTGGCTGATGCGAGTTTAATGGGTGACACTAAAGGGAATGTGAAAGGAATGGCGGTGAGGGCTTAACGTAGCTCGGATACCAGTTGATGGGTTACAAAGCACACGACAAAGATCTTAAAAACACTAAATTGAGAGGCAACATAGAGATCCCAAAAACAAGAAGACATTACTCAATGGAGAACAAAATTCACACTTCTATTACACAGGACAAGCCTTGGCCTTGCTTCGATTGCACAGTCAAACGCAAGATTGCAAATTTATAAATGGCAAAAGAGTTCAGATTTCTCCTCATGTAAAATTCATGGCTGAACAATGAAGCCAAAAAGTCAGTCACCATGGGCAGCAGTCAGCAGTCAATGTGTTAGGTTCAGCATTGGCGTGATTGTCAGAGAGTCGGCGCTGACATTAAGACTTCACGTTTAACAATTTATTATGTCCGTAGTCTAACTACTCATAGGAATTGCTTGGAAAGTTATGGAAATTCTAGTTATATTTAGAGAAAATTCGGCCAAAATTTTTGTAAATCAAGTTATAGTTGTGAAATTTTAAATTTTTAGGTGTACTAAGCGTTTTTTGAAGGTGCTGAATCCATTTCCACCATCAAAAACACGATTCAAACACTGTGTCTACAAGATTTTTTGAAATTTTTTTACCCGAGCCACTTTTGGCCATCCGGGCAATTCCTCCACTTCAACTCCTTTATTATTAAATATTTTTTCACTAGAATAAATATGAATTAAAATTTCAATAATAATGAGTATAGTGATATGATGAAGTTGATTAGAATTTTAAATTAATGGAAGAATTTCAATTATTTAATTTTTAAATATATATGTTTGGGAAAACCGGTTATAAGATTAAATGAGTTTTTTAAATAATTGATATTATGATATATTATGAATTTAAAACAAATTAAAACATTATTTTTAAATATAATTCAAGAAGAAATTAATTTTATAAATCAACCCATTCTTTTTTAGTTACTTGTCAAACCTGTTTTAAATGAATTGTTAATTTTACATTCAATATATTTATATATAGTCAAAATTTAACTAATGTATGAATGTTTTATTTAATGGTCAAAATTATAAAATTAATTTAATCAACCAAATGTGTGAGTGGTAAGGTATTTAGGTTTCGATGTAGTTAAGGCTTTGATCACTTAATATCTTTGAGTGAGTTTTACAATGCATCTCTATCTCTTGACATATGAACAGGGAAGTGCAATAGTGCTTCCACCAAATTTTGACACTCAACCTTCCACTTCCACTTGGTATGTTAAGCCATATATATTAAGCAACACACCTTGTTGTGATTTCCAAAAATATTTGTCCTACAATCTATAGATAACATCAAATGAATTTACACATAAAAAATAATATAAACTATAATAATAAGAATAAAAAAAACAAAGCGTGCATTCAATCAGAAAACAAATTAAAAAAATAAAAAATAAAAAAATCCCAATTCACTTTTATGAATATGTTGTTCAACTTGACATTGTAAATCAAACTATCCAAGAAGCATGGAGGGAGGACCCTTATTGTTATATTTACGATAAATATTTGTCACATAAAAGACATCAGCCTTATTAATGAAATCTATTTACCCATATTATTAGCTTAGCATTAATCACTGCAATTTATAATTTTTAACTTTGAAAAACTAATATATTTTTTATATTATTTAAAAACTAATAACTCTACTTTAACTTGAAATTTTATAAATATGTTATGTTATTATTTATATATTATTTAAAAAATAATTTTTTGAATATTTGATTGTAAAATATAAATATAAAATTTGAAAACAAGAGTAAAAACATTCCCTAAATATTCAGGAATCCAATGGACTTTTGTCTCTCAGATTTCCAAATATTTTGATAATCTGCAATCATTGGGCAATTACCGCGCCTATGTCCCTCAGATTCCCAAATATTTGAGGAATCTGCAATCTATTAAAAAATCACAGTAAAAACACTCAATCATATCAGAAATCAGAAATAAAGTACTCAGCCATATCAGAAATAAAGTAGTGATATGAAACAAAACTATGACAAATTTCTCCCAACTATTACACCTGAACTTGACATAGATCGCAAACACAGATCAAACTTGATAAGGGATAAACAAACCGAACACAAACGTGACCACTAATATGTGGCTTCAAAGGGGAAAAATGCCTACCAGCAGGTACAATGGCATTTTGCAAGTGTAAATCTTATTTTCATCACCCCACCCCGGTGAGGGATTGTTGACTCCAGGAATTCCGCACACACTGCATCGACAACGGGAATGATCCTGCGATTCGCTATCACACCCTCTGGGTTGCGCAGGAGGCGTTTAACTTGAGAGTAAAAGGTGTCGAGGTCGAACCAGTGGACTGCCGTGGCCACCGTCACCATATCCACCGATCTCTCCTCCCCCACCATCGAAAACAGCTCTTTATCCCTCATGACGGGTGCAGTAACAACATACGTCACTTTCGAATTCCTTATGTCTGTGGTGATCCCACGATCGTAATGCTCTGCAATCTACGTTCTCATAATTTCATGTGAAACCTGGCAATTACTAGATATGAAAAAAGAGAGAGAGTGAAATGAAAGAAGAGGGTAAGAGAGGTTGCAGAAACAGAAGCTTGGCCATTGATCGCACCCACGTCCCAACATGGAAAACAATGATGCAGGATAACCAGGCCTGCTGTCTCAAAACTTCTTTGCTTTTTTATCAAATGGCCCCGCCATTTCTCCTATGTATTTTCAGACAGTCGCTGCTAAAGAAACGTTCGCTTCTGGGTATCTCGCTCATGCCCACGCATGATTTATAGAAAGTCCGAACGATTTAGGAAAACTTTTATTACGTGTGGTGCAAGTAATGTGCCTTATTGGGATTTTTTTTTTTTGGCTTTTTCTAATTATTTAAAGTTTAAGATGAATTTTTATTACAAATTTACACAAATTTTCAAATAAATTTCATTTATTAAAAAGAAACACATAAATTTCATTTATTAAAAAATACTTTTCGCAACTTATATTTGCCAATCAAACAATTTTCCACAAAATTTCAAACAAATTTCATTAAAAATATATATTTAAAAAAATCTCCAAAACTTAAAATAAAGGGAAATAGTTCAATATATCACTCGTTGTGCAAATAATGATCTTTATCCTCCAAGATCCAAGGGTTACAACGATCCTTATCCTCCAGGACTCAAACAAATTTCATTAAAAATATATATTTAAAAAAATCTCCAAAACTTAAAATAAAGGGAAATAGTTCAATATATCACTCGTTGTGCAAATAATGATCTTTATCCTCCAAGATCCAAGGGTTACAACGATCCTTATCCTCCAGGACTCAAACAAATTTCATTAAAAATATATATTTAAAAAAATCTCCAAAATTTAAAATAAAGGGAAATAGTTCAATACATCACTCGTTGTGCAAATAATGATCTTTATTCTCCAAGATCCAAGGGTTACAACAATCCTTATCCTCCAGGACTCAAGGGTTAGCTCAATTGGTCAATTCCCTGTTGTTAAGTGCTTCGACGATCGGGAGGTCACAAGGTCAATTTTCATCGACGCCCTTGGGGTTAGCCTTGCTAGTCGGGTTGATCTGCGCATATTTTCCTGTGGATGTAACAACGACTCAGTGTCCATGAACCATAGCGTAAAAAAAAATTGATCCTTATCGTCCTATATTGAAAAGGCACACAAGCACGCTAGTGATGTCCCCTTATTAGTGAGGTACAAATAATGATCCTTATTCTCATATATTGAAAAGTTTCAATAATGACATAGGCAGTGCTAGTGATGTCCTCTTATTATGTTGATAAGCATTATATTATGAAGTTTTTGTTGGTGACATTATTGAGATTCGTCATCCTCAACAGGTGTTGACACGAATTTCAATAGTGTGGCTTTTGTTGTTATGACCCGCTTTCCTTCACCAAGGAGTCGTATGCAATCCTCCTAAATGTTTTAAGGTCTAACCTTATCGCCAACATCCTCATGCCTTCCATGTCCACATCCTTATTTCCTACAATCCTACCTATGTGTCACTCTACATTCCTTTACACTTCTATCAACATGTTTTTACACCTTTTTGGTGCAAATGCTAGCTTTTATGTGGTTTTTACTCATTTTAAATACATGCTCGTAACTAAAGCAATCATGATTATTGGTCAAAAGAGACTTTGTCATTGAATAAAATGAGCTTGTGTTTGACTAGTCATACATGCTGCTCAAATATCTAGTTTGAGAAAAGAGTTGTCTACTGAGACCACAAATTTGCCCAAAAATTAGTAGAAATTTCGGCATGATTTTTGCCAAAATCTCGCAAAAATTTTGGAAATTTTGGGTTATAGCTATCAAACTTTAGGATTTTGAGCGCCCAAGGGGTTTTTGATGGTGTTGAATCCATTTCCACCATAAAAAAATAATTCAAACACTCTTATGATCATATTTTTTTGAAAAACAAATTGTCATACTCTGATGAAATGTAACTTTCCGTGTGAATTTGTGGCCTCGGTAAAACAACATCGTTTGAAAAATATACAATATCCCTTTTAATTTTAATTTTTTTAAACATGGCTTAGCGATCACACAAGATTAATTACCTTGTATTTTCTAACATTGTATTTTTAAAATTTTTAATCCTTAGTTATTTTATGTAAATAAGCATACAAATTTATTATTTGTCTTACTGACTATTATTAGTTTAGCATTTATCAATACAACTTATAATCTTTATCTTTGAAAAATAAGTATTTATTTTTTAATATTATTAAAAGAATTATTTTTCAAATATTCTATTGAACCATAACTTGAAGATTTCATTGCAGTGTTTTGGACAATATAAAGGCATATGGATATACTTTTAGATATTTGTGCAGTGACTTTTTGTTCTTAATGGAAATCATCCAAAAATAAAAACCTTGAAAATAACTCATACTAAAGTAAATGAAAATGAAGCTTCATCCCAATGGTCAGCACTATTGGGATGAAGTTAAATCATTTCATTAAATTGGTATATTCATTCTTCATTTTCCTTTTTTTCCAAGGCTAAGTTTAGGTCTAGGAATATTTCAATACTATACAGAAAAACAAACTACCATATACATCTTATCTATGCCAAGTTTTGACATTGTTGTAAGTTATGTGGGAAACATGCCGAAACTATTAATTAGGTTATTAGTTATAATTCGTCATTTATTTGGATTTGTTGAGATTTTAATTGGTCTTAAGATGTAGGATTTCGAGGCTTTCCTTTAGAGTATTTTTAATTGACTCCACCTTTTAATTTGGTTTCTCTTTAATGCTTTAGTGACAATTATAATTTTGTTAATGGAATGTGAAATATTAGATATGCTTAATACTTATACATTGGAAAGCATATAGTTAGGTTCATTAAGAGGTTTCTTTTCTTTATCTTTCTCTTTTACTCTTTTTTTCTTAATTATGTCATTTTTCAAAATTTTTTCATTTGATTGGTTGTAGTGGTTGCAACTTATTGATTTGATTGACCAAAATTTTATTTTATCGTTGAGTCCTCAATCACAAAATTGATGATCTCTTCTTAGATTTTTGTGATCCTTTTTACCCTTTTTACCAAGAATAACAACAATAATTTCCCTATGTTATGGAGTGGATAATTGCTTTCCCAAGATTTATTTTTCTTTATGCCATTATTATCAAAATGGTTGAAATGTGATAACTTGAGACTACCCACATCCAAAACCAATTGCAGGTTAGTTATTATTAGTTGCAATGAGAAACGGTTCTTGGGACAATAGTTAAATATAGAACTCTTGCACTTTAATTATTAGTAAGGAATTTTCACCCCTGACTCCATGTCATTCAACCATCTCATCCTTTACCTGGGTCCCACCGGTTGGCCCTGCAACCTATTTTGCAATTAAAATGCATTTTATTATATTATTTAGGACTTTGGCCCCAAACTGGCTTACTCGAGTCTTTGAGCTTGAAGTGGAAAAGCACCTGTCAACCACTCCCAAACGTCAAACACCGAATGCTAGAGATGAAATCATGCTAATGTTACCTCATCTACATGGTCCTCTCTGAGGATGTCATGTATGATGCAGATGTAGGCCCTTTGGCTCTCTAAATAGTTTGTAATCACCTGTCACATGTCATGCCCTCTACATTCCATGTCATCTCCCTTCCACGTCATCAAGCCATGTAGGCTTCATACTAGGTCCTAGCCGACCTGACCTTTCCATTTTCGGTGAAGAAATAACATTATACAAAAATTCGAGTCTTCAACACCAAATAGGGAAACACTTGCCAAACCCACGTAGGGCCCCAAATTCCACTGGGCGACACCTGAAATTTGGGTCGTGAGCATTATAGGCCTATTAAATACGTGTTACACCCCTGAAGGTTAAACGCCTGAATTCTTGAACTACTAGAGTAGTATGGGTCTAGGCCCACCTATGGCCATTCAGGTCACTCATTAAGATTTCCAAGAAAAGCATCCCAAACTCTCGAAGTAGTTTGAGCTTGGGCCCCATCTTGGTTTCAGATCGATGTGTACAACCTTCACTCAAAGAAAATAGCTAATTTTTTTGTTATCTCACTGAACCAAATATTTCATACCCTAGGATTCCCATCAAAGATTTTCTCCTAACTTTTATAGACTTATGGACCAAAGTCGAGGCCCATTGAGACTACTCTCCAGTATACCTTAGCCATGAAAATTCAAACTGTTCATAAATAAAATCCATATGTAGGTCTAACTCCATCCAATCACACACAAGAAACAAACAATCCTTCTTAATAACATACACTTTTCAACCACAACAACAAGCAACTAAATTGCATTCGTACATAGGACTAGGCATTTCCCCACCGTTGGCACACACATTTTAATAATGATAATAAGCATTCACATTATGTTCATATACACAAGTACAAGTAATATTGTAGTTATGAAGGGAATGATAAGCATCTAAGGTCAGGACAATAGATTACCTAAACCTTCAAGATACAAAGTAGCAAACACATGACCACTTAGGGCATCTAAGCACTCCACAAACACCTTGCATCAACCAACTCATATTCATATTAATAATTGTTAACCAATAAGTATGAGGTAATAAAATAGGTCTTGGTTTTTGCAGAACACCATGAACACTTGCAACAACTCTTTTGCAATGATACTCATGGTTAAACCCCACCATATCAGTTAGTTCATAACAACATAAATGCATTAGATAACTAATCACCCGTATTCATGTAGTAAATAATGTTTCAATGCACATGAATACTCACTTATCATTCAAGATACAAGTTTTTACAAGCAACATACACTTATATGATCTATATACAAATGCGGACAACTGGAGGGGGGACTTCGGCTCTCCTCACAACCATAGGTTAATATGGACTACAATCTTTCTTGTAGATAGCCACCCTTGAACTAGATTAAGGTCCTAAGTGAATAGTGCTCAAGGGATTTATGTTTCAATTAGTCAACAACTATCTAAGAGTACAAGGACCTCACAGTGAACCCACCTGAAACCCCAACAAGACTTTTCTAACCACTGTGACCATTCTCCTCAACAACTATCTCGTTGTTCCTCTCTATTTCGTAGCCATGTATACTAGCATGCCTTGAACCATGCAACCACATATGTTTTATTTTCATGCTCTCTCCAAAAACCTTATTCTACTTTTATGTTGTTTGTTCACCACTACCGCTCACTCTCCTTGTCTCCCTTGTGTGTCTCAATGCATGAGTGAATGAATTCAAACCCCCTTCTCAACCCATTCTCTTATTTTTCCATTTTTCTTCCTCAATGTGTTGATTGCGCTTGCACCCTTTAGGAGAATATGATTTCCTCCATCCTCGTACCCAGGTGTTGACACAATCTTTAAAATGTTTGTACAGAGTTTGTCTTCAAAGTTTGCAAGAGACCATACTTTCCTTACATGGTTGTACCATTGTCTAGATTTTCTTTGTGCAAGAAGCTAATGACCTCTTAATTGCACCTATGTGTGCAATATTTTTCCAATCAAACCCCCAACAAATTTCCCCACTCAAGCTTTGAATGTGTCTCCTCCCCTCATCCAGTAAATGTGTTACATTTCCATATTGATTTACATGAATATAATTCACAACACAATTACAAGAGGGATTAGTGAAAGGGGTTGTTACAAACCCCACCCCCTTAGACAAATATTGTCCTTGGTGTTCTGTTTTTTAGCACAATTTATTAATGAGCTTTATATATATTGTTGTCACTTGATGTAAAATGTGTTTTCAGCTGCCAAAAGGGTTCAAAAGAATAGAAAATTTTACATGCATCTTCCAATCTATAGGAGCACTCAAAGCTAATTTTGACCCTATCCATTGGATAGTGCTCGGAATACACTTTCCAAAATTATGTGGATGTCCAAAAATGGACTTCTGGATCAGAAGATATGGTCAGTTGAAGTTAGGGGGTTTTATTCCCTTTGAAAGGAAAGAAAGAATCACAAATCAAAGGATCAGGCAGCAGAGCAAAGTGAATTAGCGATCAATGATCGTCGATATTGCAAATCAGCAATTGGAGGATCAAGCAGCAGAGTAAAGAAAATCAGCAATCAATGATCGCCGATATTGCAAATAAGTGATTGGAGGATCAAGCCACATGACATATCAACACCTCACATAACAAAGTCTGATATACTAGAGGAAGAGATCAACGATCACAATAAATTGGAGATCAACAATTGCATTTTGGTGATGTGCACACTAGAGTAGTTGGGCTTATCGTCAATCGCGCATCAAAGATCACACTTCAGGTCAGGCTCATCAATGATCAGTGATCAGTGATTCTAGAAGTGACCACTATGAATAAATTGCAGGAAAAAAAGTCGATAATGTAAATGTCGATGGATGCCTAAAAGAATTTAACAAAGTAATTCAATGCAAAACCAAGGGCAGGCAGGCCTTTTCTCTCTCTTCTAGAGGACCACGTGGTGGAATAATTTTGGTCCCGATAAAGCCACATGGCATCTGACATCATCATGACATGGCAGTATGAAGTACACGTGGCATGGAGATCTGACATTTTCAGGGGTCCTATGGGGGCATATCCAAGTGACATGTGTCACCACTTAGGAAGCACCACATGGTAGTCATGACATCACATCGGCAATCGCAAATCAGAGGTTGATGGACATCGACACTTTGTAACACACTATACACTTGAAAATGCCGATAAGGGGGCTCCGATACAGGGTTGGTGCACAGTTGCATAAAGAGTCAAAGAACCAAGGGCACGGGGCTATGGCAAAGCATAAAGTGATAATTGGCGATCACTGATCATCGAAATTGAAATGTCACAACTCCAAAGTGAAAACCCTGATTGAAAATTACCGATAAGGGGGCTCGAATATTTGGCTAAGCGAGCGGTCACTAGAGGAAATTAAAGGAAATGGGTGCAAAGCACCTTATAAAGGTAAAATGGCCCCTGAATAGGAGTCGAAAGGCTCTAGTACCTTAGGGATAAGCACCTGGCCATATCCCCCAATCGTATGAAGAGAATTACAGAAAGGGTCTAAAACAAAGGGAGCCAAAGATCTCAGAACTCGCCTATTTTGTAGTTCTTTTAAGTGAAAAGGGCCAATAAAAATATACCCTTGATTTAGCGTTAAGGCAGTATTACTAGGCATATCATGCCTTCAATAGTGTTATACAGGAAGTATAAAGTGATAGATTAGTCGACAAATGTGATTCCATAATACCATTAAGGCCATCACCAATGATCGCTCTCAATTCTAGAAAATGAAAAATTCATTCAGTTCAAGTGGTTAAAGGTGAAAGCAATGGGAACCAGACGAGCTGCAAGAGAGGCACATTAACCTAGAGACGTGGCCTGATCAGAAGCCATCATAGGGTGGCATGGAGATATTTTCCTCCATAATCATTCAATTTTCCCTTTTTCTCTTTTCCTATAATTTTCATATTTTAAAGAATGAAATCAAATCCGATAATAATACTTTGGGAAACAAGCCTTCGCACACCGAGACAGTTAGTCAATGAGACAACTAGAGCTCAGGCTTGAGATATTTTTGTAACTAATTTTCAAGCTCTCCCTCCCCTTATAAAAGGCGGGAAGAAGCAGTTAATGATGGTTCCATAATTATGCACCTGAGGGGTCCAAATTTTGTGATTCCATTTCTGTTCTATTTACTTGTTCACTAGGGACTAAGCGATACATTTTTGAATGTAAATAGACTTGTGAATTGGACTCATTTTGAGGATTAATGAAACTCTTTGGTGATTCGAATCAGAGCAGTGTGAAGTATTTTTCCCCTTTGTTTATCACTTCATGTATGTTTTCCTCCCTGTGAAATAGTGTAATGAAGATGTCGGTTTCACTCTGATTCCCGATTATATATTTGCTGCTAAGTAGTAACAGTACCTGTGTTAGCTACATATTTACTTATGTAGCTGTAATGTGCACATATTTACTAATGTTAGTTGGTGACAAATGTACTCATGGTGTATAGAGCTTGGGACCTTAGTTAGTGCTCTATTATTCCTGTCATTTCACCTCTTCAATCTTCCATATTTCTAATGGAACATTGTGGCTTAGGATTTTGTATTGTTTACTATCCTATGAATCAAACTCCTTCCTCTCTTTCCTCCTCTTCACTTTACTACAATGGCAATATTAAAATTGCCCATTTCTCTGTGTCGGCCACCATAACCAGACATTTCTCATTAAGATTAGCCTAACTTACCCCATGAGAATTTAGATCCATGTAATGGCTTTGAGTTTACCTTAACGAAGTACTATTGAACCAAGCCCCTTTCATTGTCTTTTCCAAATATGTGACAATTAGAGGACTTTTGAGGTCTAAAATGGGCCTCCTAAGAAAAATGTACAACCAAAATAAACTTTATCAGAACCAATAGCATTCAATATGATGATGTCAACCATGGGGGATGATTCACCATTTTTGGAGTAAAAAAGTAAAAAGATTAAAAAATAATAAAATAATAAAACTACTTTTTTCAACTTATCTCCCTAATGTTTTACTCAAATTTCAAGCGGGAGTACTCATTGGATGCAAAATTTAATTCCTCATCCAAAGAGTACCCATGTTGCATACTTTTAATGGACTCTACTACACGAAAAATGAGAAATACATGAAAAGACGTTATTGTAATAACATTTTTCATGTATTTCTCATTTCTCGTGTAGCAAGGCCCATCAAAAGTATGCAACATGGGTACTCCTTGGACGGGGAATCAAATTCTACATCCAACGAGTGTTCTTGCTAGAAATTTGAGTAAACCCATACGGAGATAAGTTGAAAATACGAGTTGAAAAAAAGAGTTGAAAAAATAGTTTTTTTCTTTTTTCCCTCTAAAATTTAATGATGTAATCTAATATTATTTTATTATTTCCACTATTATTTTGAAATTTCCTTAGGAAGCCCATTTTATACCTCAAAATTCCTTTAATGAATTGGAGTGTAGTAGAAATCCGCACCCATAATATCCAAGGCACTCATCTCTTTAAGATGTCCTAGGCATTGGTCTACAATCAAACCAGAGGCTATCTTTAGGAAGCTTTCTATATCTCCTGAAGCACTTGTGCTACAGGTGCTAGAAAAAGCGACAACATCTTTCTTGTGCCGTTACTAGGGAACGAATTAGAATATTTTTCCCTGGGTACAATAAATCTTTACATTCCCTTTGTCAGGTGAGCAAGCGAAGTGTGGGTTGAAGATCTCTCACCTTGGCAACTCCACAATTTCAATCTTATGGTAAACATTATAGCGACTCCATCATCTATATCTTTATTTGATCTTCCTGGCTTTCAAGTGGCCTCATACTCGCTCTGATGCTAAAACAACTAAAAAGTTGCCCTACCTTTGAACTTGGGATCGCTCACCAAAAGGGGTTTCCAAAATGGTAATTTCTACATTCCTGGCCAACAAATTTGCCCCACTAGATTTTTCTCCTATTGCTAGTTATCCCAATCATGTCCCTTAATTTCATGAATGGAATGCTTATTTTCCTAGATTCGGTGGAAACATAGATAGAAGGCCTAACTAACACCTTAAGGATTTTCATGAATGCACGGAACAACATGGTATTGTTTTTTAAGATGCACAAATGAAATTGTTCATGTACTCTTTAGAAGACAATTTTAGAATTTGGTACAAAGAAATACCTCATGGCAACATATATTCCTTAAAGAGTTTTCACATGTCATTCAATCATTATTGCAAAATTTTATATCTACTAGATGGCACTCTGTTTTAAGATTTTTGTGTATATTTCAATGATGAAAATATTTATGAGGTTAATGATCCTGCTGAAGATATTTTTGAGACTCCATTCCAAGAAGATATCTACTCACATCAAGAAGCATTTCCTAGTGATCAAGGATGCAAAGAAGGAAACATCATTGAGGTGCAAGTAAACCCTCAAATATCTTATTCAGTCGAATTTGATGATTCTCCTTCTTATGATGAGTATGACTCCAATGGGAAGTCGAGTCACTACAATAGTCCCAGTCAAGGGAAGATGCACAAAAAGAAGTGGCTTCAGTTTACGTTTCACATCCTTCACCTGGAGAACAAGTTCAAGAACCTCCTCTGATTTATGATTCATATTATTCTCAGGAGGAGAAGATGGTCACAAATTGTCAAAGGGATTTACATATAAACAAGTGGAGAGAGGGCTTCCAGCGAAATTTTTTTCAAGAAGAGCCCAACAAAGTCTGTGGCTGCCTGTTGCAGAAATATTCCTCCCTAGAAATTGTTCAAGAAAGTGACACAACCAAAATTTTCCTCATCAATTCCATGATCCAGTAGTTGACTACATGGTGTATTTCTTTGGCCTGCAATAGTATACATCTATTCCAAGGTATGTGTCAAACCTTTGTTCTGGAGCTCTTATGGGGTGCATGCACATGTTAGTCATTGATTTTCACGCACACAACCCCATTAGAAGGTTCATGGAGGAAATTAATAGAGTTGAGAATCAACTACCAAGCTGGGGGCACATATCAAAATTTTTGTCCAAATATTTTATGTGGTACATGCCTATTTTAATTGTTGAATTTCTAGAGAACAATGGCATAAGGTCCATGGCCTTGATGTTTAGATGGTGTCATTGGAGGGTTGACTTCTCTTGGGTGAACTGATCCTTATTCTTTTTTTTTGTTGACAGGGGAATCGACAACTGGGACAGCCTCGCAACTCGCGTAACACGGGGTCGATTCTGGCTGCCACCACTATAACCCCTAGTAACTGTGCCTGCCCACTATAACATAGCTCCAGGTAAGTTCACGGATTTGAACTCGTGACCTCAAATATGAAGTCTGCTTTACAAACGAACTACACCGCAGTGCGATTACCAACTCGCTTACCCTGTGGGGCTGTGAACTGATCCTTATTCATAAATAGGATTTGTACATAAATAAGCTCACTAGATGTTTAATTTCTAGTTGTTAGAATTTACATTTATGCATTTTAGTTTGATGAGGAAATGACTTTATGCAAATAAAGTTCCATGGGGATTTTCTGGTTGTATAAGTTCATTATATTTTTGACTCCATGGCCAATGGTGAAGGCTAATGGTATGCAATTTTTCAGCACCTTGCCAGCAAGGCACTTTCCCCAATTGGAGTCAATGTTGTCACTCACTACAAAATGTGTTTTCAACTGCCAAAAGGGTGAAAAAGAATAGAAAATTTTATAGCCATATTCCAAGCCACAAAAAAACACTCAAAGCTAACTCGGACCCTATCCATTGTATATTTCTCATAATAGGATTTCCAACGGTATGTGGAAGTCCAAAAATGGACTTTTGGATCAGAAGATATGGCCATTTGAAGTTGAGGGGTATTGTTCCCTTTGAAAGGAAAGAAAGAATCGCAAATCAGAGGATCAGGCAGTGGAGAAAAGTGAACCAGTGATAAGCAATCACCGATATCGCAAATTAGTGATTGAAGGATTAAGAATCATGACATATTAATGCCTTGCTTAACAAATTCTAATACATCGAAGGCGGAGGTCGCAATAAATCGAAGTTCAGTGATCACATTTTAGTGATGTGCGCATCAGAGCAGTTGGGCTTATCGTCAATTGTGCATCGCTAATCACAGTTCGCAACAGGCTCATCAGCGATCGACGATTCTGGAAGTGACCACTATGAAGAAATTGCGGGAAAAAACCCTCGACATTGTAAACTGTCGAGGATTGCCTAAAAGCATTTAACAAATAAATTTAATGCAAAAACAAGGGCACACGGGCCTTTTCTCTCTCCTCTAGAGGGTCACGTGGCGAAATACTATTCGTCCTGATAAAGCCATGTGGCATTTGATGTCATCATGACATGGTAGTATGGAGGATATGTGGCATGCAGATCTCACATTTTTAGGGGTCCTATGGGGGCATATCTGAGTGACATGTGTCAACACTCAGGAAGCGCCACGTGGTAGTGATGACGTCACATCGGCAAGCACAAATCGGAGGTTGATGGATATCGGAACTTTGTAATGCAGTGCACACTTGAAAATTCTGATAAGGGGGCTCTGACACAGGGTTGGCGCACAATCGCATAAAGAGTCAAAGAACCAAGGGCACATGGCTAAGGCAAAGCACAAAGGACTAATCAATGATCAAATACATTGAAATGTTGCAACTCCAGAGTGAAAACCCTTATTGGAAATCACCGATAAGTGGGATATGATATTTGGCTAACCACGCGGTCTCTAGAGGAACTTAAAGGAAAGGGGCACAAAGAACTTTATGAAGGGAAAAAGGCCCCCAAATATAAGTCTAAAGACTCTAGCACCTTAGGGCTAAGCACCTACTCATAGACCCCGGTCATATGAAGAGAATTATAGAAAGGGGCTGAAACAAAGGGAGCCAAAGATCCTTGAACTCGCCTGTTTTGTAGTTTTTAAGTGCAAAGGGCCAATAATGATCAACCCTCAATTTACCGTTAAGGCAGTATTACTGGGCATATCATGGCTCTGATAGTGTTATATAGGAATTCCGGAGTGATAGATGAGTCAATAGCTGTGATTCCATATTACCACTAAGACCATCACCATTGATCACTCTCAGTTCCAGAAAATGGGAAATTCATGCAGTTCAAGTGGTTAAAGGTGAAAGTGACGAGAGCCAACCAAGATGCAGGGGATGCACATCAACGCATAGACGTGGCCTGATTAGAAGCCATCACAGGGTGGCAGGGAGATATTTTCCTCCATAATCATTTAGTTTTCCCTTATTTCTATTTTCCTGTAATTTTCATATTTTAAAGAACGAAAACAAATATGATCAGAATAATTTGGGCAATAGGCCTTCGCATGCCGAGATAGCTAGCCTATGAGACAACTGGAGCTTAGGCTTGAGATATTTTTGTAATTCATTTTCAAGCTCTCCCTCTGCTTATAAAAGGGGGGATGAAACACTTAATGGTGGTTTCAGAATTCTGCACCCGAGGGGTCCAAATTTCATGATTCTATTTTGGTTCTATTTGCTTGTTCATTAGGGACGAAGCGATACATTGTTGAATGTAAATGGATTGGTGAATTGGACTCATTTTTAGGATTAATGAAAATCTTTGGTGATTCTAATCAAAGCAATGTGCAGTTTTTTTCCCCTTTGTTTATCACTTCATGTATGTTTTTCTCCCTCTAAAATATTGTAATGAAGCTTCTGATTTCACTTTGATTCATGATTATATATTTGTTGCTAAGTAGTAACAGTACTTGTGTTAGGTACATATTTACTTATGTACCTATAATATGCACAGATTTACTAATGCTAGTTGGTGACAAATGTACTCATGGTGTATAGAGCTTGGGACCTTAAGTAACACCCCATTATTCCTGCCATTTCGCCTCTTTAGTCTTCCATATTTCTAGTGGAACATTGTGGCTTAGGATTTTGTATTGTTTACAACCCTATGCATCAAATTCCTTCCTTTATTTCCTTGTTTTCACTTTACTACAACATTAATATTAATTCTTTCTATTGTTGTGTGTTGGTCACTAAAACCAGGCATTTCTCTTTAAGATTAGCTTGACTTACCCCCTGAGCATTTACATCCATGTATTGGCTTGAGTTTACTTTGGTGAAGGAATATTGAACCAAGCCCCTTTCATTATCTTTTCCAACTACGTGACAATTGGAGTGTCTCAGAAAGCCCAACCCATAATATCCAAAGCACTCCTCTCTTTAATATGTCCTAGGCACGGCTCTCTAATCAACCCAGAGGTTGTCTCTAGGAAGCTTTCTATATCTCCTGAAGCACTTTTACATTCATAGTTGCTAACCTGAAAACTCAATGGGTATAACATCCGATTAAATCAACCATTTGAATCTTACAATTCATAGTGCTCTTTCCACATCTCATTCACCTTTAGTGGATTTATTTCTAAAGTGTTGTATGCCTCCAATATCCAGCATCATTGTCCACCACACTCAATGCGTTTTCACCAAACAGTATCAACTCATTGCTTCCTGGGATTGATCCAAGAGGATCCTAGAGGATTGATCCAGATGGATCTTCAAAAAGTACCAGTGGCATGGTAAAAGGCTCAAAACTCAAAGTGGAAGAATCTGGATAAACTTAGCATCGGATCGAAGTGTTCGTCATCTTGATTCCAATAGTGTGAACAACACTCAAATCCGAGTTCATATAAAGAAGTTAGAGTAAGTCAAAGTTGATGTTTGACTTGTCCATGTGGCAGGAGGAGTGACATGGCATACACTGTTAGAGAATGGGGAAGTGCCAAGTGGCAGGCTTCCATTGGTCCCACATTTCACTTATCACAGAAAAAGAGGTCGTGGCTTAAGGAGAATCGGCCCTGGCAGGATCCCGGTTGCGATTGTGAATCACGACATCGCATATCGCAGGTTGGAGGATGAATGAGTACTTAAGAATCGATCCCCGACGAAACTAGGTTGTGATGTGATATAATCAAGATCACATATTGCACAAGTATCACGCTGATATACATGTTATTGATGGACTCCACCGATTGCGATTTGTGAGGAGGATCTGGATGCGATATTTTATAAATTGCATTCTCTTATCACGGTGGGTCCGCGATCATCACAGAGCATGGGTCATCCGCCGATTATGATGGAAATGGGGTCCCTCAGATTCGATATGTTATATATCATGTTTTATATTCCCAGTGGGTCCACCATATCACAAAGTCACTGTTGTTTGGGCCTAAGGCTGTCCGTCAATGGTTGGAAATGTCAATAATCTTTCCGGCTGTTTAAAGGCACAGTTAAAATAATTTTTCCATGTTTGTAAGGGTTGTTAAAATACACTATTCAGGGGCCCAAGAACCTCTGTGGAATACGCCCACTCGCTTAAATTGGTCTATTGTTTGAAATTCCTGGGTATTGAGGGATTGTTGCCATGCTTATAAAAGGCCATTTTTATGTTAGAAGAAGGCAGAGAGAGGATCATTAGAATAGTTTAGAAGTATTGTACAACATACCCTAACCTTGGCAGTAGGTTGGGACCTCTCCTTGAGCAGCAGGGAGGTTCCGAGAAGTTGCGGAAGGCTTGATTACCCAAATTGGGTGTTTGGATACGCACCTTTGCACGATTTTTCGCTAGGAGTTCAGTGGTTTTCTCTATTTTTGAAGCTGGTCTCTCCATTATTTTTCCATCTTTCAGCTTAGAAGTATAGGGATTGTAAATAATTCTTTTTGTACTTTAATATCTTTTTATGCCACTTAATGAATGGAGGCCTCCCCACTATTAAGATGGGCTCGGAGGTGTAGTCCAAATTGGACGAACTCCGTAATCAAATCTTTGTGTCATGTTTTTTGTGTTCTTTTGGTTATTTCCAAATTTTTTACGTGATTTTAAGTTCCATTGTTAATTAATTTTGTTATATGTAATTTGATGCATCTGTAAGTAAGAGATCTTGGATCAAGTTTGGTATCAGAGTAGGAATTTATAGATGTGAATTGCATGAGTTTATGCTAACTCGGAACAAGCTGTGAAAAGGAGAAGGAACGCTTAAGTCCTTCGATCCTGAAGTAGGATGTGCACAGCGAAGAAGAAACATGGCCAATGAAGAAGCTCGTTGGGAAGAGGAACAAAATTTCTGAAAGGTATTCTACAATATGGCAAGAAAAGTGGACAAGTTGTTCACAAATTATGAGGAGGCACTTGAGCATGAGAAGAAGGACATCGATGATCATGGATCAACAAATTAGGAAGGTAGTGGAGAAAATCATCCTCCCTCTTCTTATTCAAGTGATAGTTCTCATCACTCTTAGTGAAATTCCAAGCATACCTCTAAGAAACCATTCTTCTAGTTAGACGTAAAGTTTGACCTGCCCATGTACAATGGAGAGTGTAGTGCAGAAAAACTCAATAATTGGATTAGACAAATAGAGGTTTCTTTCCAAATCTAGCATATCTAAGAAGATGGGGTGAAATTCCAGTTAGCATCTCTTCAACTGAGTGACACTGCTCTCGTTTGGTGGGAGAGCAAGTTGTAGAAAGGCATCACAAAGTCAAGTATCCTTCTATCCCCTTGGTCTAGTTTTATTGCATTGAAAGACCAATTCTACCCTTAGGTTATAAGTGTAGAAATTTTGAATAATTTAACACATATTCAACAGAGATTATCCTGATCATGTACTATTGTGGAAAACATACACAATACATAAGCTCCTCTACGTTGATAATCAATATAGCAGCATCAATAACAATAAAACATCAAGAGCATTCACACATTAACACAGTATGTATCCCGGGGAAACATCTCGCTAAAAACCCCAACTATCTGTATATTAATGATTGAGTCATGTAACATTACACAGCATAATACTTCTCACAAGTATCTCCACCTCTGTTACACACAATATAGCTCAGATTTGAATCAATCACTGGCTCAAATCTCCTTCGCTGCTTGTCTGCCTCCTCTGCTCAATACCTGCATGAGAATTGATGATAATTCCAAGGCAACCACGTATTTACTTGGCTAAATCACGTGAGCACAAGCTACAATGTGGGAAAATTCATGGGCAAACTCATTGGCATACTTAATCCCTTGATTGTGCAAGATCTGATGCACAACTATAGTCACAACTGATAGCAATCTGATTCTCTAACACCTGTCCCTGCTGAACTGAACATGCACTGACATGCAACTGAGTTAACTGATGTATTCATTAGTTGTATCATGAGTTAATAACTTGTGAATTAATTAATAACTAATTCACCCAACTCATCTCTAGTCTATTCGCCAGTTAGACTAAATACAACCAGTTTAACAAAGCTAAACTGAACACAACTCCATCAACTGCACCTCCAGTCCACTAAATTCAACTCACTTGAGTTCTAACTGAAGTCCTGCATGCAAATATTAGTCATCCCATAGGTAACCACGTATTTCCTTCTGGGATCTGCATGTACCACATCCGTAGCTCATCCTGAAGTGCTCCAAGAGAATAAGACAAAGTTTATAGTCTAAATATTATTATGAGCTAATAATATTTGACTGTTCTATATTTAGACTGAGCAGTCACTCCGCTGTGGTCTAAAAATAGAAGTCCATCTATTTTTTCCAACTTGATCAATCATCCATAAACAGCAACCTGCAATCCATAGACATGATCCATATGTCTAAAAACAGACATAGTCTAAAAATAGACTTGCGCCAAAAATAGCCTGCGGGCCCACTTAGTGAAGGCGACTCTTTTCACTAAGCTCCATCATCTTGTTGCAATCTCAACA
>APFE030589599.1:67109-106069 GCA_000404065.3 Pinus taeda | reverse complement strand
GAAGGAGGCACTAGAGCCTATCCCCCCTTAGTGACAACTTCCTGAACTCCAACCATAAATCGAATTTTAGTAAACTTCACCTTTGTGAGAGCCTTTGTAAATATGTCTACTACTTGATCATCTGTTGAACAATAGTGCACTTCAAGAACATGGTTGTGAATGAGCTCTCTGATGAAGTGCATGTGTAGTTCAATTTGTTTACTACGCTGATGTTGGACTGGATCATTGCATAGTTGAATGGCACTCTGGTTATCACACCAAAGTGTAGTCGGATGTTGTTGCTAAAAGCCAAACTCTTATAGGATCTGACGAAGCCATAGGGCTTCCTTACTAGCTTCTAAGGCACCACGATACTCTGCTTCTACTGAAGAAAGAGAAATGGCACTTTGTTTCTTGCAAGCCCATGTAATACATCCTGAACCAAGAGTGAATACATAACCTAAAATAGACTTTCGATCATCAAGGTCACCAACCCAATTAGAATCAGTGAAACCAACCAATAGAGGGGATGCTTCTGCACTGTAATGAATATCAAACTAGACTGTACCTCAAACATAATGAAGTATTCTTTTAGCTTCTTTCCAATGACTTTCATGTGGGTTTTTCATAAACCGAGCAATAAGGCCAACAGCAAAGGAAAGGTCAGGACAAGTATGGTTCAGATACAAAAGTTTTCCTACAAGTTGACAGTATAAGGTAGCATCAACTTCAGGGGAAGTACAAGTGACTGAAAGTTTGGCTCTAGACTGAAAGGGAGAAGGGGCTGGCTTACAGTCTTCCATGTGAAAATGGTGTAGAATATCACAGGCATACTTGGACTGGGAAAGGTAAATATCTTCCTTGGATTGCAAGCCTTGAAGACCAAGAAAATAATGCAAGTGTCCTAAGTCTTTCATTTCAAACTTCTTTTTAAGTTTGGACTTCACATGGTTGATGAGGTTGGGATCACTACCAGTGAGGATAATATCATCAACATAAAGAACAAGAATTATAAGAGACTTGCCCACTTTCTTGGTGTAGACAGTATTGTCAGAATGACACCTAGAAAAGCCAGATTCTAAAAGAAAGCTATCCATTTTGGCATACAAAGCCTAAGGAGCTTGCTTGAGACCATAAAGGGATTTCTTAAGCTGACATACAAGGCTGGAGTCTGTTTGTATAAAGCCAATAGGTTGTTACATATAGATTTCTTCATGCAAGTCCCCATGCAAGAAGGTAGATTTAACATCCATCTGATGGACTTCCCATTTGAAAGAGGCAGCAACGGAAAGAACAAGGCAGACAGAGTTCATTTTGGCAATAGGGCAGAAGGTTTTAGTATAGTCAATGCCTTCAACTTGTGAAAATCCCTTAGCAACATGACAAGCTTTATGTTTATCAACTTTCCCATCTGGTCCATACTTGGTTCTGTAAACCCATTTGCATCTAACAAGTTTTCGTCCCTTTGGTAGAGGAACAAGATCCCATGTATCATTTGCCAATAATGAATGATATTCTTCATTCATAGCTGCGTCCCAATCTAGATGGCCTGAAGCTTCTGCAAAGGTGTTAGGATCATAATTAGTTGAAGCGTGAGCTAGTAAAGAAGAGGCTCTATCGAACTAAGAATGTGTACGTCATTGATCTGTAGGATCACCAGCAAGAGCACCTGTTGCTTCCCGAGTAGCACAAACCCATTTTGGAAGCTGAGGAGTTGAAGGAGGATCTTGAGAAGGTGGGGGAGGATTGTCATCCTCGCTGTCATCATCTAAAGAAGAAATATTTTCAGAAGTAGAAGGGATAGAGAAAGGTGGCACATCCGCCGAACTAGGCTCGTAGGCCAATATATTTTCAGCAAACTTTACATCTCTTCTAATGATAACATTTTTGGACTTAAGTGGAATAAGTATATATCCTTTGACATCTTCAGAATATCCAACAAAAATAAATTTTTCACTCTTAGGTTCTAAAGCTTTATGTTTCTCATCTGGAATATGGGCCCATGCTTCACTTTCAAAAACACGAAAGTGACTTACATCTGGTTTAATTGAGCTCCATGCTTCTTCTGGAGTGATATTCTTTAAGACCTTAGTAGGAGTGTGATTTATTATGTAATTTGCACAGTTAATTTCTTCTGCCCAAAAATTAAGGCTAAGTCCTTTAGATTGAAGCATACAATTAGCTATTTCCTTTAAGGTGTGATTCTTCCTTTCAGCTACACCATTTTGTTGTGGAGTATATGGAATAATATGTTGCATTTAAATTCCATTCTTAGTGCAAAAGTTGATAAATTTGTCGTTAACATATTCTCCGCAATTATCATATCTTAGCTTAAGAATTTGATGTCCAGATTATTTTTCAACAAAGGCCTTAAAGGACAAGAACATGTTAAATACTTCACTCTTGAGTTTTAAGAAGTATACCCAAGTGCGTTTGGAGAAATCATCAATGAAAGTTAAGAAATACTTGTAGCCAAAGAATGAAACAACTGGAAGTGGACCACATAAATCACTATGCACAAGTTGTAAAGGGGTTGAGGTGTGCCAAGAGGCATGTTTTTCAAAACTATCCAGATGATGTTTTCTGAGTACACATCCAGAACAAACACCATCTCTGCAAGATACCATTAGAAGACTTGTCACCATATTTTCTTTACATAGATTCTGAAGGGAGCGATAGTTTAAGTGACCAAATCGCTTATGCCAAAGTTTGCTCACTTCATCGTTATGAGCAACAAATACCGAGGGAAGATTTGATGACCCAAAGTTGTTAAAATTATACAACCTTGTAGAATCATCAACAATGCCAGTAGCTAAATCTGTCTAGGATCTCTTAGTTCCTTAATTACAACATCGTGAGGTGAAAATTCAATGATTTTACCTTCACCTCAATGAGTTATCTGATATACAGATAGAAGGTTGCAGAATAAGGTTGGAACACATAATACATCATTAAATTGATCATTGTCTATATGAACAGTACCAGTCCCTACAACACTAAGAGATCTATCATCACCAACATATATATTTTTTGTGTTATAATCATTTAAAGAAGAAAGCATGGCTTTGTTTTTGGCCACGTGATAAGAAGCTCCAAAATCAATGAGCCACTCATGAGAATGAGAAGAAGAAGATACATTTAGTGCATAGCCAGACCGAGATGCTTGACAACCACATGTAGAAAGTGTTATTCCTGAAGATGAAGTTGAATTTGAAGAGTTCTCCAAATGGATGTTATACTTCTTCATTGTTGCTTCCAATGCTTGCATCTTCTTAAAGCATTTTGATTCTAAGTGGCCATCTCGATTACAAAAGTGGCAATGTCTATCAGTCTTCTTCCCTTTGTTTTTATTTTCCTTATCATTTTGTTGAAATGATTTTTCATTTTGATACTAGAATTTCTTAGGACCCTTGTTTGGTTTAGGACCATTCCTTTTAGGCTACAAGTTCTTAGGATTCTTTGAATTTGGTTGTTGGTGAGTGGCTAAGGCTTTCTTAGAAGAGTTTGCAAGATTAAGAAGACCAAGATGTAAGATTTTTTCTTGTTCTCGTATTAAAGAATCACAAAAGGAATCAAAGGAAGGGGACTTGTAGGCTTGTCCTTGAGAAATGAAGGCTTCTCTTGTAGAATGGAAGGTGGAAACAAACACAGAGTAGGATAGTCCCAAATTAGTAAGAATGGAATAGATAAGGTGACTATCTTCTTTCTTAACCTTAACACCTTCCAAGAGAAGTCTATGGGTCTTGAACTTGGACAAAAAGTCTTCGATGGAAGAAAAATTATTGGGGTCCAATGTAAGCAACTCATTTTTGAATTGATGGGCTCTAAGTTCATTTTTAATTCCAAAAACTTTAGTGATATGTTTCATTGCTTCATTAGGCGTATCAAGTTCTACAATATGGAATCTAAGATCTGGAGAAATAGACATCCCTATCAACCCACGTGCTTGATCTTGCCTTTTTACCCATTTAGCTGCCTTATATTCATCTTTTAGTTTGGTTTCTTAGCCTGAGGCTATTCTGTAAAGGCCTTTACTTCTAAGTAAATCCACAATGTAGGACCACCATTGGAAGTAGTTGGTGCAGTCAAGAATAACTTGACATTGAATTTCCATTTAACAGAAACTAAAGTTATAGATGCTGAAACTAAGTGTTCCAATGGAAATATCTCGAAAAATTAGGCTGATTAAAAAACAACGGCTCTAAAAATGGCTTCCGAATGAAGAAAATATGGATTTTTGAAGAAAAGTTGTTGAAGATGCCGACGAAGTGCGGGAATGTGTGGAAATGAATGATAATGTTATATTAAAAAAAAAAACCTCCCCCTTTCCAAACTTAATCTAATAAAGTAGCTTTGGACCAAGAAGGATTTGAACTCAAGACCTCTATTCTCATAAAAGTAGCTTTGGACAAAGTGAGCTAGATTAAAAGGTTAGTAATTTTTGGAAAAGAGGAAGGGGTTCCTTTTTTTTTTTTAATTCACTGAAGCTTTGGGTTGTGTGCTTACCGGAGAAGCTCGTTTTTCCCTACAAAACAAAAAACACAAAATCCAACATGGACATACAAAAAAAAACAAACCTTGTGGCTTGAAGTTAGCTTTAGCCAGAAACTAAATATTTTCCTCAATGTTTCTAATTTTCTGAGATCATAGTAAGGCGCGACGGAAAAGAGCATATGCATGAGAAAAATCTTCCTCTTTATTTCTGATTTTCCCAGATCACATAGAGTCACGGGGAAAAGAGAATATCCAGAAATGAAAGATATAGATCCAGTAATAAAAAAAACAAAGAGCTAAATAAATCGAAATAAACAAAGAGAAAAGAACTAGAAACTGCAAATAAACATTGTATACCTCTAGATCTTAAAAATGACATAGCTAGGGCTACCAGAAACCTTTTTGCGTGAAACTAAAGGGGTTCCTCACTGGAATAGATTCTCCTAACACAATAGAGTAGTCCTCTCGGCCCGAAAGCAGTTAGAAACAGTAGATTTAGGAAACGGCAGTCGGATGCAGTTCTACCGGCTTCAGATTTGGATCACCAACGGATGCAGCCCTCAAATAGCTCTGATACCATGTAGGAATTTATAGGGTAAGTTCCTCAGACAGAACACCAAAAGACACCGCTCACAAATAGATCATAGATCAATATACCGGTATTGTTGACGTGGTTAAAACCCTCAAAGAGGGAAACAGTCCACGGCCTGAGCCAACGTGGCCACTTCAGGCAATTTATTAATAGAGGAATGAGAATTTACATAAGCTTCTCTCATGAATGGTTACCATACAAATAACCCTCGATGCTCTTTAAATAGAGATCATGGACAAATTGGGTGTTAAGCCATGGATCAAGTGTCGGTAATACTGAGGATAGAATGAATGTCAGATCACTACATATCGTGAACATCAGATTGTAAGTTACAGAAGTACATAGTAAAGAAACACACTTTACCTAACTCTACACTAGACCAAGTTATACTTAACTATTTCGTATGTGTTGGAATATCCTAACAGGGAAAGATGAAAGCTTGGAGAACCATGTAGAGCTATTTAAATACAACTTTCAAAAATCAAAGCATAAGCATTTGAAAAAATAGATCTTAAAAACAATCATTCTTAAAGGAATCAAAAATGAATTTTTAGAACTCTTGAATCTAATGGGAAAAGGTAATGTTTTTAAGTTATCATATGATGATTTTTGTGAATTATGCATAATGTATTCAAGAGGAATCTCCAAGGCTGGTAAGAATTCTAGAGAAGTTTCTTCTTTCTTTTCCAAATCTAATACAAGAATAGGAGATATAGGAGTTGAAATCGATGATCTATTTTAACATTTTAAAATTGATTTTATTAGCTCTCTAAATTCACAGTTGGATGTTTTGTAGATTCAGAAAAATCAAGAAATTGTAGAAGTGTTTTTCCCTCATTGCCAAAAGGAGCATCCCACAGATAGTTGTTGTTTCTTATCTAGGATGGAAGCATCATATCAAATAGATGGAGAAGCTGCTACAATTTCACAACCATGGAAATCATGGCCTACATGTATGGTTAAAAACACTTCATCTCCATTTTATTACTTGCATAATCCATTATGGAATACTCATGTGTTAGGGCAGCCATGTCAATCTCAATATAAACCCCACCAATCTTGTCTACAAGTTTGGCATGGTTCATATTATGATTACATGGATAATCTCCCACATCTTGTAGCACAAACACATCATCCATATTCTTTACTAGCTTTTCAACGACATTTTTCTTGTCTATCAAAACCCGCCACACAACCCAATCAACTACATCGTCAAAATGCTCCATGCCCTACACAATTTCCTTCTCAACTCATTCCACACTCTCACCATAATAAACCAGAACAACATGCTTACAGTGTTGAATTGCAAAATTTACCTACCCTTCCCACCAATTCTATCTCACATGCACCATTGCAGAAAAATTATTTTGAGATTGGGAATGTTTCAAATCCAAAAATTGTAGAATTTATGGAAGAAATAGAGTTTTCTTCTAGTCTTCATCAACAAGTTGTTTTAAAAACTCAAGAACTTCATGATATGACGACTATGGAAAATCAAGAAAGTAAAGGATATATTGAACATTGGTTTCACTGTATCTTTTTTTGTAGCATCACTCCATACTTCAATCATTTTTGGCACCAAAGTTTCAATGGAAGTTGGCTTCCCATACCCTACTATTTATTAACATGCATCTTTCAAATTTGGGCATATTCATACTTGAGGCCTTATTTTGAAAATGGATCCACTAGAAGTACTCTTATATATAAGCATATTCATTTTTCAAAGCAGAGTAGGTTAGTGTAGAAAATAAAATAAATAAGTACATAAATAAATAAATTTCTTTATATGTAAAAATAGTTGTTTTTGTTGCAAAACATTGTGAAAATTAAACATCGGTGATAAATGTTTTAATTTATTTGTGTATGTAGATGCATTATATTGAAAATAACCATTCCAAAAACACTTATATTCATTTTTATCACCAATTTGGAAAAATTGCTTGAATACCATTTTTTTTTTGCTTGTGAGCTTGATGAAAGTTTTGAAAACACAGTGGGGAAAATCATGTTTTGGGGGACCAAAAGTGAATATTTTTAAAATTGGATTCTATCATATGTATCCCTTGATATCTAATTTCCAAATCAATTTTAATCACTCCATTTGGATTTGAAATGAAAATGTTATAGCCAAAACATTGACAGGGTGTCTAGTAGGTAGCTCGGGAAAAAAGTTGGGACAGTTAGTTTTTGGAGCCTAAATGACTACATTTTAAAAACATGTTTCTATGGTATATTCCCCTATGAATCTAGTTTACAAGGAATTTTTAATCACTCAATTTAGATATCATATGAGAATGATATGACCAAAATACTAAATGTCTATCGTAAATCTGTGCTTTTTAAACTTTGATTTTCCAATTGTTCACTTGCATATTTGACCCATCAATTCTTATTGTCTTCAAAACATATTTCTACTAGAGATAAATAAATTAATCTAATTTAATCTCCAATTTTAATCATTTTAATCCATCATCAAACGAAAAAATTATGCTTAAAACATCAACTGTTGGTCTAAGTTGGGAAATCGAAAATGACTATGTTATGCAGGTTGTTCTAAGTAAACTTGACATATCATATCATGGAATTTTTAAATCATGCTTCTATGGGTGATATATCTTTGAAGTAGATCTCATTTGGCTTTGGAATCACTCAAACTGGACGAAAAACAAAGGATTTATGATTAAAACATTGTTGGTTAGTATAGTTGACCGATGCTCTCCCGCGGGTGAGAAATAAATTTTTCTTTGTTTATCTTTATATTGATTTGTTTTACAGAGTAACTACTTGTTATTTTTTTGCATATTTCTTGGATTATGAGAGCCCGATCACCTCTCTTCTTCCATGGTTTCTTGTTTTATTGCAGGTAGACACGTTTTTTTGCAGGTTCCATGAGAATAAAAGAGGTCAATTTATGAACGGGAAATTCTTGAAAGAAATGTTAATGAGACAAGGGAGTTTCATCCAATTCATTACTTAATGGATTCATAACAAATGAAATGGAGAATTTATTTCTATTTGAAGATTCATGTCACTGCTTACAAAGCATTTTTCCAAGAGATCACTTTTTTTTTCCATTGACAGATTGTTATTCCTGGAAACAAATAGATGTTCCCTTAAGAAACAACATCATAGCTGTTGTAACTTAATTTATTTACTTATTTACTATTTTTAAATAAAGTGTTGTTTCTTTTCCGATTTCTCCTATGTTTTTGTGTTTCAGGTGTTGTTTCCTTCGAAGTTATAGTTTCTGTTCTGTTGGCAAATGTGCAGTTGTTGTTCTGTCAAATGAACAATTGTTGTTTCGTCTAATGAACAATTGTTGTTCTATCAAATGAACAACTACTATTAGGTAGAACAGATAGCTCTGATTTCTTGTTGGTGTGTTTATAATTTTTTTTCAATCAATTTAATAGATGTTGTTCAGTCAATTGAATAGTTGTTGTTCGGTAGAACGAACAGCTCCGATTTATTTTTGGTGTGTCAATAATTGTTGTTCAATAAATTGAACAATTGCTTTTCAGTCAATTGAATACTTGTTGTTCGGTAGAATGAACAACCATTATTTCTTTTTGGTGTATTTATAATTATTGTTCAATCAATTGAACATCTATTGTTCAGTCAATTGAACAGCTACTGTTCAGTAAAACGAACAGTTGTGCTTTCTTTTTCTTGTGATCAGTAATTGTTGTTCCAATAACCACACAATTGTCGTTCAATTTTAATCAAGCTGCCATTTTTTTCTCCCATGCTTTCTTATCAAAACCATCTTTTTGGATTGGGAATTTGTACCCAAGATAAAGGAAAAATAGTAATATTAATACCATTATGACTTTTAAAACCTTTGATGGTTATCTTTATTCTAAAACTGACTTGGTTTATCTATATAATGACTGGTTGAATATCTTCTCTTTGGACATATCATAAAATGATTCACTATTTTAATACCATGTTGGTTTATCTTTCACACTTTCAATTGATAATTCCCTTTGGTATGATGATATAGGGTTAAAAGCATAGCTTTCGTTGGAATTTTTTACTTCTCACGCTATCCCTAACTCTTAAGGAGTAAATGAGCCTCCCTCCCTTTACGATAAAAATATGGAAATACAATAAAAATATTATTAAAGAGGATAGGGGGTCTCATTACGAGCCAACCTATCATGATCATAAGAATGTAACAAGTGACATTCCATTATGGCCACCACACCAGGGTAATGGCATTCCAGATAGTCAAACTGTCAGAAGGACAGGAGGTCTCATCACGAGTCGGCCTGATCACTTTGTTATATCCTGGCGAATGGCACTATGATTATCTGGTTACCATGCCAGTATAGTGATCTCTTTATAGCAATAAACAACCATATAAATACTAAATAGAGAATTATGGCTCATTTTGGGTTAAAACGCAACCCTGTCGAGGCTATGAATGCCCGCTGGCAGCAGTGGCTCTACTTATGATATTGAAGTTCTATGTTACATTGCCAATTATTCTTTATCCTATTATTTCCAATTGATTCATTTCTAAAAATGAATTCACCATTTGAATAGCATTTATAACTATATTAACCAATATGCAAGGTACACTATAATTTTTATATGAATTATATTAATATTGTTTGATCAATCGATACTAGTAGTCATTATCATCTATTGCATGTCATGCTTCATCATATTTTTCCGCCTAAGAAAAAATCTCTTCTCATAATGATCAATTCTTTGTTTTACTCCTCTTGTGTTCATTTCCCATATTTGTGATTTGTACTGCTCTAACCGTTTTTTTACCATATTTACGTCGCTTTGACTATTATGTTGCCACATTTATGAATTCCCAATGTCCTTTCCCTTTTTCCTATGCTTTATTGTCTTGGACACCCTTATTTAATTGGAGGGGAGAAGGAGAACAGGAAGTATGGGGGGAACTCTATTCATAACAAGCGCACACTATTGCAACTAACAAAAGAGGCTCGAGCAACTCGTGAATGCGAACAATTGTTCAGACACGATGTACTTGCATGGCTTCCACCTTTTGCATCACTTTCAGCATCAACTCAGCCTACATCAGCTTCAACAAATGCTAGTCCATACATATCATTCCACATTTTTTCGGAGGTAAAATAGCATAAGTTTCTTATTTATTAAAAATTTAGGAGAATTTCATGAAAATCCATTGAGCATTATTTATTATCATTCATTCCACATCTTTACCACTTCCCATTTTTCAGATACATAAAAGCTTTGAGTTTGGGGGAGTGTTACTTTCATTCATTTATTTATGATATCCATGCCATCATCCATCAATCTCCTTAGTCATTCCCAAAACCTCCCTTATTCCATGTTGTTTTACACCAAGCATAGATTTCAACAACGATTGCAGCAACCGCCTCAATTTGTTTTCTAGTATTGCCTGAGGGCATGTTAATTCTCCAGTTTGGGGGATGAATTGCTACACATGATGGATGTTTTCTACTTTCTTTCTCATTTAAGGCAGACAATTTCATTTTTATACAGTGTAGAAGTTGTTTTGCATATATATTTAAAACTATAATTCTTGTGATTTTTGGACAGCAAAGAGGTATCATTAAAGTACAAAAACACAGAACATTTCAAGTTAAATTAGTTTATAAAATTTCATAAATCATGCACTGTCACCTACAACCATTTTTCTTATATCTCATGATTCGTGCATCAAAATGATCTGATTTTTGGATTAGAGAAGCATTAATATAGTTGAAATCTTCTTGCAAAATTTCAACAACACCTGGTTTGTAGTTTTTGAGAAAAATGGTTAATGAAGTTTGTCGTTACTTATATCATATTTTGTTGCAACTTCATATACATAGTTGAAAGTAAATGTGAAAATTGTTACATCTTCATCCACATTGCTAAAATTGAATTTTCATTATTTGAGGAATAAGTCATTTGTTCCATCAATTTCATGAGTTGGGATGAACATTTTTGTATTATAACTTGGTTAATACAGAGGCTTCAAGTTGCATGAGGACATGAAACATATTCAATTTGGGGGTATGTTGGGCCACTAATTTGTCATTATTATTATCACCTTTTAACATCTATTTCATCCATTTCTACCATTTTTTATCATGTTATTTGTCATAATCTATCATACAATTCCATTTTATAGTTTTTTATGCTCTTGTGAGTAAATAATACTTGTTCTCCTTTATTTTTAATAAATTGATGATTATTATGCATGATTTTGCCAATGATGGTTCATTAATGAATTTGTTATAACATCACTCATTATTTTAGCCTCCAAAATCTTTTCCAGATTGCAAATTTGATTTTCAGTTAATAATCAAATATTCCAACTCAGAGATTCGTTGGGATAAGAAGTGATAGTTTTGTGTTGGACATTCCATACAAATGAAGGCGAATCTTGAAAATATGAGATATGAGTTTTGTGTAGAAAGGATGAAATCAGAATTGTGATGTGTCGTTTTCCCAAATTTGACTTGGATTGAGAGAAACCAAAGGTTCTCTGAATGTGATTGTCTCAGATTTGCTGTTGCGACCATTTTCCAAATTCTTCCAATTGAAATACCATATTCGACTTGTTCCTATTGAATGATGATGCGAAGATCTTTCAGATATGATCTTGTTTATTGAGATTATGTAATCAATCCAAAATTCTAATGGAAATCATTTTGTAATCAACTTTTTTGTAACTTCCCTTTGCTCTCTATGTATTGAAATGAAAACAAAGATCAAAGAAGGAGGGGATAATTAGGAGATAGGAGATGGACAATTATTAGATAGGATGTAAGAGAAGAGATGAGACATGAGAGATGGGAGATGAACAATGTTTGAGTTTGGGGCAAAGATAAAAGCTTCATTGTGTTGTAATTATTTCTCTCATATATTTTAATGAAGGAAGTTATCCACTGAGTTCTACATCTGTTACTTGTAATCTGATCTGAATTATTTCTCAAGGTAGAATTGAGTCTTGGGCAGTTGAGCCCACTACTTTGACGAGGTGTTGCCTTGAACATGTAATTTAGTGTAGTTATATGTTTGTTTATTTGAATTTCAATTTTCATTCCTTAAGGTAGATTTCCTTTCTTTTAACTAATTTGTTGTTTGATGCATTTTCTAGATTTGTCATTTCATCCAATTTCTAGATTTCATTTATTGCTCTAGATTAGCATTTGAATTATGTTGGGTGTAATAGATTAAATTTCAAATTCAAGAATGTGTGGTTTAATTTAGCAATGATTCAAGTTGTGTGATTAGCATAATTGTTTTTCCTATCATTTACTTTCTTCATTTTCATTTTAGTTTTATTATTCAAGTCTTACATTTTCTTTCTTGTTGAATGAGCTTGATAGTATAGAACATTATCATTTAGAACTAGTGTTAGTTGTTGGTATTTGTTATGCATATATTTTGTCGATTGCCGTGAAATAAAAAGACGCTCCTCGGGTTGATAATTAATGTCTAGGTGATTAGTTGTTTTTATTAAGCAATTAATTTTCCCCAACAACTTTAAATTATTGACCTTATATATGAAAATGTTAGCTTTGATCTTCTTCATGTCTTCTACAATATTATATTCAATGTTATCAGAAACAATAAAAGTTTTAGACGATGAGGGAGATTTGGAAGTAGTTGGAGTAGAATTAGAAAATGGAGTAGAAATCTTTTTTATCATACCTTTGTCTTTAGTAGGAGTAGGAGACTTTTGAGTTTTACTTGATGAAGTAGTATCAAGAAGTCCCTTCTAGTACTTACTAGCAAAGCTTCTTCTTCTTCTTTATTTTCGGAAGTGGTCAAGATGAAGTCCCATAGACCATGAGCTTTAATTATCTCCTCTAATTGTGTTTTGTCAACAGATAGAGATGTTTCTTCTTCTTCATCATCTTCATCCGATTCAACATTTGATATATCAGTATGAGGTTATGATGGTTGATTCCTTTTGAAAGGCTAAAAATATTTCCTTGAAGATTCAACAACTTGTTTCTTAATTTCAACTATTTCATTTAACATTATTTTCGAAACCTTTTGTAATCCCTCTAAAACATAAGGATCTTTAGGAGCCTTTTTCTTGGATTCCTCTTTAAAATTCACTTTCTTTGTCTGCTTTCTTTCTTCAATGGAAGATTTCTTTTCAAGAGCTAGAACTCTATTTTCCATGGATAAAGTGTCTTTTATGTTGTCAAGTAATAATGTTTTATTAGCTCTATCTACAAACATATAAATATTTGAAGGAAGAGTGCTAATGTACCATTCAATCTATACATAAGTACCAGGTCTAGAAGTGTGTGGGATTTTATTTAGCAATTTTTTAAATCTTGAGTTAAAATCCTTGATTTTCTCATTTGGATTGTTTTTTAGGTTTGACACATGGTTAACTAAAGTAGTTGTTGTTCGGTCATCCCAAAATTTTAAAAGAAATTATTCTTCAAGCATATCCCAATTTTTTATTGATCTGGCAGGAAGGGAGAAATACGAAGACCCTAAAAATCCTTCAAATGTGAAAGGAAAGTGTCTACAAACACAATCCTCTTTTGTAACTCCATTGGGATTGATGGCCAACATGAAATTGTGAAGGTGTTCCTCTATAGACAAACCATCATCGGGATTAAACTTGGGTAACCATCTCTCTGGATGTTTGGGAAGAGGATGTAATGGTGGTGTCATTTTAACTTCCCCTACGTTGTTCCATGGTCTATTTTCCATTATAATAGTACTAGGAACATAGGAGGTTACAAATGATGTAAAGGCGGTAGGAGATTGAGAAATTGAAGAGGTTTCTTCTGTATCACTACTAATTACAATAGCACGAGTTGATTTTTATTGAAGAACGTGAAAGGAATGAATAAAAGGATCATAAGAAGAAGATAAATGAGTAAGGGAAGAAGCGGGGATCAATAGAAGGTGTATGAGGTGAACAGGATGATATAATCCAACTAGCTCAAAACTAAGTCTCTAAAGTATTTTTATTTTTTCTATGAGTGGGTAATGGAAACTCAAAATGTTTAACTCCAAGTTTCTCACTCTGGGATCTAGTTAACACACCAGAAGACTATAGGGATGACGTAATAATTTCTTCAGATAAATTGAACTAAGCATATTTTTCTCCAGAAATGGAAATTCCTTCCAATCTTTGAATCAAAGTCTAAACTTCAGGGGACTCTGCAAGTGCTTCTATAGAAGTTTGACTGACTGACTTTGGAAGTGTGCTAGGAGATTTAGTGGTTGTTTCAACAACTCCAGGTCTAGGATTAGGGGATTTATAATGGGATATTGAAGTTAGTGGTGATTTCGAGGGAGACTGACTCTTAGAATGAACTTTTGATTTAGGATTAGACCTTTTTTCCATTCATAGTCTGATGTCCCTCATTCTAGTGCCAAAAATGTTGAAGGCCTGAAATGTCTACCTCAACATTGGGGGAAAACGACCTGGTCGGGACCTTAGAGACTATCCTTTTCCATTTGGAATGGTGGCTCTGACTAGGATTATCATACCAATTTCCCTTTAAATAAAATTATAAGAAATTAATTAAGTACAAGTATAAATCTCTGATATAATTAAAACTAAAAATAAAGAATACTTACACTTAGTATCTATCCCAAGGAAGCTATTTGTATATGTGATTTTAAAGATTTCGTAGCCAACATGAAAATATAGATTATCTTGCAATTATGAATTTAAAGCAGAAGAAGATAACTAATTTAATTAAATAGGTAATTAAATTAATTTATAAATTCATCAAATATTTGAGATCTCGTAGTTCATACATATACTTTATAATTCCAATCTAACATATCAATAGTGATGATGTAGGATTGTTACAACACATATATAATAAACAATCTCAAATTTCCATTAGCCTCTTAAACAAAGAACTAATAAACAGATAATAGTACCCAATATATTTTTACTCTTCTCATGAGAAAAATGGCGATGGTTCAGTTATCTATTAAGAAAAACTGAATTTACAGAAGTGCAAGCTTGAGCCTTATTTCCGAAAATTCAGAACCCAGACTCATTCCAAATTTAGGGGAATTATAGTTTCAAAATAAAATAAAAATATAGCAAATAGAGTAACAACTTGAAGTGGTTTTAACAAACGAAGCTAAAATAAACCAAAAGAGACATATTTAGAATCTGTTATAACAAATCATCTAGGATTGTGAAGGATATTGTCATCCCAATCACTTCTGAAGCTTTTATATATCTGTCATATTATTTAATTCGGGTGGAGAATTATATTGAACTCACGTCTAGCTAATGAATATTATGTCTCTTAATGTTATCAACATCTGAATGGTGGTATTGGATAGACATCCGAGCATCAACCACTGGCTGTATGGTTTGACAAAAAACTGTCAATGACTTTCCAAGTCAATTTTAGATAGTTGATCTATTACTTCGACTCACTTTTTGGATGATGCTTACCACATTTTAATGAGCATTTTAATATCAAGAAATCCTCCTTCAGGAAATTTGATATGAGATTTTCTTGAAATAAATTGTCACAAACTTTCTCAATGAGATTATTAGAAATATATCTTGCATTAAACATTGCTTCCTCTGCATGTTTAAGATGAATTTCCCATTCTCTAAAGTCCATTTCTTTGTGTGACTCTTCAATTTTGGGAAGATTAGCTAATATTACATCAATGTTGTCCTACCATGTAAGGAAACCTATAAATGTTTCTTCAATGTCATCAAAATAAGTTATGATATTTGATAATTGATCAACAAGGGAACTGGGTGTATGGCACAAATCATGAATATTGGCCAATTTTTGACAAAACAAAACTTGTTGTTGACCAAGGAGAGTGTTTAACTCTCTTACTTCCTTCTTCAATTCTGTTAATTTAGGATTAACACTTAGTTGTTCAATCCCAATATGCAATTATTGTATTTGAATGCCTCGAACCTATAAATCAGTATCATATTGAACTTTGAGAGCATAAAAAATGTTTTAAAGTTTAGTAATTTGTCCTTTCCATTGATAAAAAGTATTTTTCTTCTAGATTTCAAAAATATGTTCCAAATGCACAATTTTGTCTTCTTTTTCTTTCAATAGTTGTTGTACTTATGTGGATTTATCCATGGTTGTTGAAGCATAATCTCCTGTGAATCGAGTGAGCCTTCCCAACTCCTCTGCAGGAGTGGAAAAAGCACCTTTCCACACAAACTAAAAATGATAGTTTCCAAGGACTACAACTTGGGACTGGTCAATTTTCCATTTCTTCTTCTCTATTTTAAAAATAGATTTGTGCTAAGGACTGTAAATATATCAAGTGGAGAAATTTCTTCAACCCTTAATACAACCTCGAATGTTGGGAAGGTTAGTATAATTTCAATGTATTCGTCCCCTAAAGGCTATTCAGAGGCCTTTGTTTTTATCAAAGTTTATTCAAGACTTTTGGAAGTGTCTTAATCTTTCTCTTATAAGGGAGTCTTCAAAACATCAGTTCATTGGCCTTCTGAACCTGGTTATATTTCTCCCATATTTCCTTTAGCTTCATATTAGGCATAAGAGATTCTGCCTAAGAAGAGGAGGAAGCACATGTTTCTCTTGATTGAGGCACATCAGTAGTCTGTGTGGAACCAACAAATATGATATCATCCTGAATTGTCCTTTCCTGAGGAATTCTTAATGAATCCATAGGAAAATTAGTTAGCCTTGCGGGTCTGTAATCAGTGAATTGAATCATATCTTTTGGATTCAACTATTCTATTGTTTGTCTCATAACCACTGAATAAGTAGAAGCCTTTTCAAATAGATCATTGAACTTTTTTGGCTCATGAGTAAACTCCCTGATGCTTGATGTTGCGGTACCCTTTTTGACAACTTGATGGGGATCATACTGTATATTAGGAATGGTGGGGAAATTGAGCTCTATGATAGCATTAATTTCACTGCTTACATGCTTGAAATTATCCAAAGCATATATACCGCACTGAATAGGAAAAACAGACCACACTTTCTTATTTGACTCATTTAAGACTTTTGAAACACCATTCCCTACAGTCTGGTATATTATTTCTCAGGCAAGAAGCTTATCAGGGACAAATATAGGCAATACATGGGGATTATCATGACCACCAAAGAATCAGACATAAGTAAATAACTCTTCACTGAACCAGTTTCCTATCTAAAGCAAGTCAGTTTCAGCTTCTAGTGATATCCTAGGAGTTCTCTTATAAAAAATGATTTGATAAATAGGCAGCATTACTCCATGATAGATTTTATACAAATGAGGTTGATATTTTGAGTCCCAAATAATATCGTGTTAGATGTGGATAGGGTTCGGGTCTTCTATGGTCCACTTACACCCCATAGAGGTGAATTCCATGTGAAATAGAGGGCATCCATTATGTAGGCACTCATGTAAAAGGGAGGAATTATATTTTATGAAACTTTACACTTGCTTCCAAAACCAAGGATATGAGAAACTAGGATATCTAAGAATATACTTCCTTAATTAAAGATATAGTGTTCTGAAGCTCCATCAATCGATGGTGTCCATTAATGAGTAAACTTTTGTGTATTAGGTAACCAAAGAGTCTACACATAATAGCATCTATTTGGCAATAGGGACTAGCAAGAAAGTCAATTGCATACTTACATGTTTCCTCTCTCTTATTCTTGTTAGGATCTCTCCTCCATTCTCTACTAGGCCCTAATGCATGGTCGTCTTCACTCATGAATTTCTCCACAATCTACTTGTTATATTTGCACTAAGGCTCTGGAAAATGGTACATTACGCTCAAATCGTTGTCGGTGAATGATCTGATAACTATATGCTTCTATGTCATGTACTTCCTTTCTTCAATGCTCAAGTTGTTAATGACCCATCGAACCATGTCTATATAAGGAAGTATTTTGGGTCTAGTTGGAATCCTATGAAAGAATGAATTGGCCACATCACTATAACTAGTATTTGAGACTGGGGTAGAATCATCAGTCATAATTGTTCCTTATGTGACCCTGGGTCCTTCATCCTAAAATATTTTATAGATAGATTCCCAAGAGGAACTTCCAAAATCAAGAGAAAGGACTGTGTCAAAAACTAATCCTGGCATCGCAGTGTTTTTAGTTGGAGGAGCAGCAGATTGCTTTGAGAAGCGGGTTTCTTCTTTTCTTTTGTTTCTTTTAAAATTTTTTCACTATTATGCTAGTCGGGACTAGCCTGTAATGGAAAACACAGGTATGAGCGATAACTTATTTACATTAAAGAATTAGCGCAAATAATAAATTTTACACAAAAATCTTCGTCTTAAAAGTGAATTATGATATAATCAAATTGCAATGAATGAGGATGTTTACAATCTCGAAAAATATAAATTCACCACTTTCAAACCTTAAATGTCAAAACATGAATTCACGTGGGTTTACCCACATCAGCATATCGGAAGATAAATATCGTAGGAATTAATTAGAGATGCATTCGAAAGTTACAATATTGGTAACTTCCAATAAAGAATATTTGATGAAGTAACGGCTATAAGAAGATGAAGGAAGTGATATCATGATTTCCATATTGGAGGTGGCATATCAGAGGTTTAAAGAACAAGCTTCCATTATGAAAGTATCAATAAAATCTCTAAACGAGAATACTGGGGGTCTCATGGTATCAGAGGGGACGAGTATCGAAGCTAGGAGATTCTTGAAGAGGAAGGTATCAGAGCTGAGAGATTGGAAGTGTTGAATATCGTAAGTGTCACACTTAAAATGTTACGATATTGCGTAGACCCGATATGCCATGTGGAAGTTGTGGGGTCATCGACTCTTATAATATTTGTTTAAAAAGGGGGCGCGTGACTTATATTAAATGTTTTTGAGAAAAACTAGTTTAATAAATAAATAATCATTGGTAAAGCTTTATCGGGGAGTGACCTTGTTGTGACTTTCTTAAAAGAAAAGTTTTGGGTTGAGACTCCAATAAATAAGTTTCGAGGAGGGAAACTTTTAATCCTTATAAATTTTACAGAAAACTCAAAAATATCCTATCTTTATTGAAAATTAAAGAGCTTTGTTAAAATGAAAGAAGGGTCCCCATATTTTATTAATAACTAAAATAAAAATAAATGGGTCGGGGTTATTGAATACTACAACAAAATGGAAGCTCATTTGGACTTAGGTGTCACCACAACACAACAATAAAGGCTACTCCCACTGAATGGCTTAGATGAGTTCAGAATGAAAGGTCTCCTACACATTGAAGTCATACAAATGCAAAGGAAGGTCTGGCATGACAAGCATATCAAGGAAAATAATTTTCAAGAAGAGGATTGGGCCCTATTCTATGATTCTAGGTTAAAATATTTTAAAGGGGAGCTAATGACAAGATGGTTGGTTCCATACCTAGTAGAAAAGCATCATGAAAATGGATTGGTCCATATCAGAACCATTCATGAGGAGAGCATTCCCTTACTTGTAAATGGTTATAGGTTGAATTTATATAGAAGACCTCCATCCAAGGAGGAATTTATAGTTTAGTCATCAAAGAATTAAATGTGATTGGGAGCTTCACAGCATCTAGTCCATAGCATTCCTAGAACAAAAAAAAGGCATGGATGAAAACCTCTATGAGGCATCTGAGGAAAACTCCATGGTTGAAAGCTTCTCTGAGGTAGCCTGGGAGCAAAAAAAAAAAGAGAAAAAAAAATAATAAATATCCACAGGTGAAAACCTCCCTTGAAGCACCTAAGGTAGGCATGCAGGTTGAAAACCTCCTGTGAGGCAACCTATGTGTCTCAAGAAAAAGAGAAAATAAAATTAAAAAAAGAGAATAAAAGGAGAACAACGAAGAAGCTTATATCATTTTTTCTAAACTTTCTTTTGTTTTGCAAAATTGTACACAGTGGCCGATTTCATTGCTACAAGCCAAAACCTACAAGCTATCATCCATCCCTCCATCCATACATCTCATGTCCATCCTCTCCATTCATATTACTATCTCCCTTCACCATCCTATCATCAATAAATCCAAATTCCACCTCCTCTATGTGATGCTACAAGAAGGACATGTATTGCTACAGGAAGGCCTTGTAGTGCTACAAGAGGAGTCTATGGATCTACAAGAGGGAGATTCAAGGAGGTGGACAACCCAAAATACCATTCCTACTCTGAGAAATGATAAATAGAGTCCTCCTATGACTCTTCCATCATCCATCCATCACCCATCCACTCCATTTCACCAAAAATTTGCTAAAATTCTCCACTTTGTCCTACCTTGAGAAAAAACACAGAAGCCACTATTCTATATTTCTACAGTTTCTACACTACTCCTTAATGACTCTAACCATATCCTAATGGCTTAGCATCATCTCCATAATCTACCTCATTCAAACTGAATACTTCAAGTGGAGATCAAAATAATGTTGCAGGAAGAAACGCCTCCTGTAGCAACCAGTGTAGCCACACAACAATCAATGATATTTTTTTTTCCACCACCAAAAGGGACGGTGAAGCTTTTTTTGTAGCTATGAAGAGACACCTCATTCTCAGGGAGGCTTTCCACCAATAGCAGCATCTTGGATATCAGAAGGGGCACCTACAAACACATGGCAAAAGAAACAGTCAGGGTATCATCAAGAATAAAAACATGCACAGGAAATAAGTCAAAGAGGTCAACTCCCTTGATCATAATGATATATGGTTTAGCTCCAGCATGAAAACCCTTGTAGCAATTCAATCCATTGGTAGGCTCAGGTATGGAAACCCTAACCTCCTCCCTCTACATAAAAATGAGAAAATTGTCTTTCGAGTGAGAAAATGTGCTTTAATAGGCTGGAGGTGGCTAGTGAACTTGGCCACCCTTGACTAGTAAACTGTTGTAGCAGCTACAACCACCCTCCAAAATTTTGGTCTGCACCAATTTCAGAGCCTCCCTTGAAGAGTTTCACTTGATGACTGTACACACTCAGGTTCACTCCGTGAGCTCGTGTGAGTCTTTACATCCACCTTACTTGTTCATTGCATTCAAGTCTCTGCATGTTGATGTCTAAGTCACGCTTGCAACCATGTTCTGGTTATGCTCAAAGTCTATGTTTCATATGTGCTTGTTGTGTTCTCTATGAAAGCATCTATCGCACTCACACAGGGAGTCACATTCACTGTCATGAAAGTTTCGTCTTGATTAATGAACGATCAATCACGAGTGTCACGTTTTTCACTTACACTATCGATCATTCATGTTGAACATATGTGTCTGGATGGTTTGGTCATTTTGTCATCAAGTCATGTGAGTGTGTTTTTGTATGATCACCTATGCATCTTTCAATTATTCACACACTTAGCCATTTTTGCTAAAGTTCTAACAATCAGACTCCCCTCTAATAGTTGAACCTTCACCCTACCATTGACTCAATCGACTCTCAAACAGAACAACACAGAAGCACCAAGCTGGTCTTTTCAAGCTGCATTTCCCACAAGAAATTCAATCAACTCTCATGCTGGCCACCTAGACAGTCGAACCTAGCAATCACGCCAGGACTGACTCTCGTGAAAATTTGTGCAGAGGCCACTAACCTCACCCACTCAACTGACTGAGGAAATTGCGTAGACAGGCTGGATAGACAGCAAGTGCCTGTCCCTGTCTCCCTCAAAAAATTATGCATTTTTCCCATTCAATCATCCCAACATTCGAAAAAATCTTCATCTTAGAAATTACGCAGTGTTCATGAGTAGGCCTTCCATTTCACATCAGTTATCTCAGCTCAGAAATTGTGCAGAGATGATCATCAAACCCGCCTCCAGGCCTCAGTGCATTTTCCCTTGCCAGCAGCCCCTAGCAGAAGACCATCAGTTCCCTCTGGTAATTACACAATTTCTGCTATCAATGTCTCCAAAATCCAACTGGCAGTTCCCTCTAGGAATTGCGCATTTTTGGCTGCCACTGACCCCAATATCCAACTAGAAATTGCCTCTGGGAATTGTGCAGTTTTGGCTGCCAGTCTCCCGGGTAGTTCCCCTAAAGAGTTGTGCAATCCCTTCCTATTTACCCTTCATGCAGCCTAGCCCGTTCCTCTGGAAAATTGTGCAAATCTAGTTTTCCAGCCACTGTTGACTGTTTGTTCCGAAAAATGCACAGAGCATGCCTACCTTGCCTTCTTGCAGCTCGAACTGTCCCTCCCAAAATTTGCACAAATTTTCCTCCTAGCTGAGCTAGACCTCGCAGATAGTCACTGTCGACTCAGTTTTCTTGTCTCCATCACTTAGTGACTCTTGCACCATTTTCATCAGCAGTGCCCAGAGCCATCATCCCACTTCACAACCTTGATGCCCCTCCTTGTCGCCTACATCTGAAATGATCATGTGTTATGGTAAACTAGGTGGTTTTGGATTTGATGTTGTCTCGTCATGAGTGACTGCAGGTATAGGTACACCAACAAACATGGAAAGATGACAAATGGGATGAACGAAGGGAGAAAATGTAGAAGGACAAGTTCACCAACAAACGAACGAATGAAGCATGTGAAGTGGACAAATGTGACAAACATGCACGTTCGTGAACATACGAGCCTATCAAACCTTCTAGCATGTAAGAAAGGAACAACATGCTAAAGATTCATCAAGCAAACCAAGGACCATCGAATACTCCGTGCACTTCGCCATGCGGAGGTGAAGCTATGATACACCATGAAGACATCCATCACCCAACAAAACTATATCTCAACATGCACTCCAGCAGTAGCACGAATGTACTAGCATTGTCATGTCAAGTCATGTCATGAGTCATGGAGCCCACATCTCCACTATGGGCTTGTTGTCAATCAATTTGATGTAACGTGGAAGTCCAAGAGACCCACTTGTTGAACAAAGAGTCATGTAAGTTGAAGAGTCATGGAAGTCAAACAGTCATGAGGGTAGTTGAACAACTGCAAGGGTCAGTTTCACCCTTGGTTATAAATACCCCCTCATTTGTACATGTAAAGGAATTTTCACCTTAGCTCCTCCCACATAGCCAAGAGAGTTTGTAATATTTTCTTTGAGGATTAAGTAGTGGCTCCAACGCCCCACACTCATGGTTAGTGATGTATGGTGTAAAGATGTGTCTTGGAACTTTTGCTTAATTCAGAAGCCTGCTAACAGGCCAGCACGTTTTCACACATGCATTGTATCTATTGTAAGATTGATCTTTAACACTTGTAATGCATGTTTCTTTAACTTGTGTTCTACATCTAAACTTTTTCATTTGTTGTAATGCGTAATCTATTAATGGAAATGTGTTGTATATGCTATTAACACTATCTCGCCCATGTAGACTACTCTCCGGGACATCAGACAGACCTTTCACATGATGCTTGTTTTAATAATCGTTGCACTCGTTTAGACTGATCCGTGAGTGTTGTACATGTTATCTTACCTTGTATGTTGTGACTACCGCACCAGTGTGGGCTACTCCATCAGAAGTTGTGAATTTCATGTTGTGTTGTGTGTTCCTAGCACTGTTGGGACTACTCCCAATCGACCTGGAACTCACTCTCATGCTTCCCTTCCAGAGTGAAAGAACCATTGAAACAAGTGACACTTACACTCACCAAGCACGTGAACCTCACATCTCGAAGACAAAGAAAACCACTCTCTTGTGCTAAAAAGCAAGAGATGAGGCAAATCCTTAAGACAATGGAAACTAGACCATCATACCGAATGGGACTTCCATACCAAACGGTGTGAGGTCTATTTGGCACTTCATATCAGGGTGATCCCTTGAATGTTGGTGGGTCTATCACTGTCAACATTTCTGGCCCTAGAAGGAGGGAAGCTAATTGTACATGGCTAAAATTCCCCTCATGCTCACTCATCAATCATCTGGTTAAGGTAGTAACTCACACTCCCTCTCACACAAATCTGCAGTTGGTTACTCCTCACCTCCCATAATTGAACATGAGATTTCATATCAACACCTTTGCTTCATCCGTCCCATCACTCACTAGTTCGTGAAAGCTGTCAGACTGATCCCAAGCATACAACATCTTCCACACACATCTAGGAAGCCAAAAGCCACTCCCACAAGAGTTGTTGTATCATCATTGGAAGAAGAATTCCTTGCCATGCTTGAAGGTGTAGAGGAAGCTATTGAAGATGGAGAGGAACCTCCAATATTCCTTGAATATGAACAAGGCTCTCTTGTGATCTTGGGATCGAACTCTCGTATAGGAGGAAGAGGGAAAGGTAGTGGAGGAGGTGGAGGTGGAGATGAACTGATAGACTTTGATCTGGAACCATTAAACTTCGAAGGAGAGGAAGAAGACAAAGAAGATGAAGAGATGGCTAACCCAAATCTTGAATGGATGACTCAAGGACCATGGGTTCTCCCGACTGTTCTACACAAGATGTCAAAGTGAGCAAAGAGAATGAACAACAATTTTAACCCTGACAACATGGTGAAGGTAGAAGACCACTTAGAAAACTTCTACCTACAGTTGCAGACCCTTGAGGTATGTTATGACGACGTAGCATGTAGATTGTTCCCATGTACCTTGGACGACTACGCAACTGCTTGGTATCACATCCTTCCACCCACCTCCAGAACTAGGGTTCTTTCAAGCATATGTTCCTTGAAACATTTGTTGATGACAAGACCCCAGTCATGTTGCTCAAGAAACTGGGAAGCCTCAGGGTGGAGGGGAAAGAGAAAGTGAAAGATGTCAATCAGAGGTTTTGTATGTATTTTGAACAAATTTGCAACAAAAACTAAACCTCATGACTCCATCACTATTGACTATTACACGTCTGCACTTCCAACCACCATTTTGCAGTTTGTCAAGCGAGTTGCGAAGCCAACACTTTTAGAAATATGCGAAGAGGCTATTGTTGTTGAAAAGGACTTGCGTGCAACTAGAGTCATCAAGTATGACGAATCGATGAAAGACTCCAAGGATGCGAGCAAAAAGCCCCACGCAATGAAGAGAAAGGGTAGAGACAAGGAAGCAACTGATATTGAGACCCTCACTCGCCTTGTCGAGAACTTGACCACCGAAATGTTCGAACTCAAGCAACGAAAAATGGAAACATTCGCAAGCAGCCATCCGCCTAGACAGAGATAGGAAAACATCTCATCAACCAACTCATCAAGCAACAGCTGGTTCGCTTCCAAATTTACACAAAATCCTGTGTTCCAACTCAATCAGCGCGCTAATCCTAATTTTTGTTCCTTTCACGAAGAGTTCCACCATGAGAACTCTTGTTTAGATTGGAAGTGAGTCGTTACCTCTGTCTGCAGTCATACACTCAATGTGAAAGGTGATATGTAGGAGCAGCTGGAAGACACTAATGATAGTGAAGAGGTTGCACCTGATGAAACACCAAGTTTTGGGCATGTGGTGAACACGTATCAGTGCTTGCAAGTAATCTTGAAGACAAACACCGAGAAGTAGCCCTGAAAGAAAAATTATCCTTACAATATTAGGAGTAAACAGGCTCCCCCTACACTTGGGGAAATGAAAGATAAAGTGAGACAGTTGATAAATAAGGTTGATCCACTAGTTGTCTCAAAGCAACAAACACAAAGCAAGTCCGGGAAGATAACGGCGAATAAAAGTACATCCATGAGCAGCAAGTTGCAAAACACTCTGTCGGACAACATGAACATCCGTTCCACCCCAGACACCTCGGTGAGTCTACCACTTCTAGACTACAACATAGCCGATGACATGAAGAAAACTCGGGTGAACATCAGTTTGTTCGATTTAGCCAAAGTCCAGATTCAACGAGATATCCCACTGCTTGCGTTAAGAAAAATAGCAAGGGACAGTGCAGCCTCTACCAACAAGGGAGCATGCACACCTCCCAGATCACTATCTATTATGTTCAATACACTCCGGATGGAAGAAGAAAACTCAGGTTTCCCCCCATTTCTGCTTTCATTTGAATTTTTAACTACAATGTTCACAACTGCTTGGTTGATTCTGGCATGGCATCCAACGCCATGCTGCTCTCCATTGCTAAGAAGATCAATGCATGATTGAGAGAAACATCCACGAGAATCATCCAACTTGACAGAACCTCAATACCAGCCATTGGTGAACTTCGAGATGTGATCATCCAACTATCCCATGATAGTCAAGTCCACCAATGCATCAACATAGTTGTTGTGGACATACCGGAAGCATATGGCCTGCTACTCAACAAAGACTAGTCTAGTAAGCTAGATGGATATTTTGCTACAGATTGGTCTCACCTGTAGCTTATGTACAAGGGTAGATGCAACCAAATCCGAGTGTTATCCGAGAGGTATATGAAACACAATGTCACTCCCCTTAATAGCGATAAAAAACCATTGGCCTTCGCAGAACTCATGTTTGGCAACTACCTCCTGGAAAAGACATGGGAGCGTTATCCTGCATGGCCAGCTCCAACCTCATCAGACAAGCAGTTGGGACTCTTTCCTCGCCCAACTCATGATAATGAAACTTTTACAGTTTGTTTTTCCGATAGTAGTAGTAGCAACAATGGTAGTAGCAGCAATATTAGCACGCCAAATGGTCCATGTACAGATAAGCTGTGGACCATGAGCCTTGACAAATTGGGAAAACGTGATAGCTCAAGGATCGAGTGTATCTCAATCATCCAAAATAATGGACAATGCATGATTTCGAGCTTTTTTAAGTTTGACGGCACAAACAACAATACTCAGTATAAAGCACTCATGTTGAACACACAAAGGACCAACACTATGAACGAACAAAGAAACCTAGGAACCTACCATGATCCAAAGATGGCCAATATTGATACAAACTACACACTACAGCAATGAAGAATCATTGACCGCTTGATCGAATAGTACTAGGATGGGTTTGCACGAGTAGATGATGACTTGAGTACACATTGCACGCGAGCAATCCAACATGAGATTCGAGTTAAAGGAGGAGACGAGCCATTGCAACAAAGAACAGGTAACACATACATGTTGTTTGCACTCATTTCACTAAAAAGATTGACTAAAATTTTAAGTGTTTGGATTACTTGAAAAGTTCATCGTCATTCTAATTTAAATCTTGCACATAAGAAATATGGGAAAATTCGCTTACGCATTGACTTCTGAAATTTGAACCCCTCCCAGAATAAAAACAACTACCCTATGCCATCATCCAAGCCCATGTTGCACATAGTACCTAAAGCAATTGGTGTTGTCTTCACTTGAAGGTCTTCTGGAATGCCACCAGGTTCCAGTAGCGGAGCCCAGTGGACTTGCACTAGTCTACAAGAGACTTGTCCCACACACGCATCATTTGCAATCACTAGATAGGAGGATTGACAACCTTCCTGTCAATGGCCAAGATCTCAAACATTATTTTTAGTGGGTCGGGTCACGCCTGTGACATGTACATAATTCGTTTCTTGCTTGTTGTTTCATTTGCTTTGTTTTGGTTATCATCTTTGCTTTTACTTTGTTTGATTTTTCTTACTATTTTTGTTCATGTTCGTTTTGTTTGTTTGATATATTACTATTTTTGTTTCTAGAAATAAGTGTTGCTAACTACTACGTCCTAACTTTTGAATAGAGTATGTGGTTGAAATTTGAGGAAATGTGTGACACTGCAACACTTGGCCAGTATTGTGTCTACCTTCCCTATGCTTGGTTGTAACTTTTGGCTGATGAAGTCTTGACAAAAAATATGAACCGTCTACAAGGGAAGTTTCAGTCCAAACATGAACTTGTGTCCACACTAGGAAGCCCCATGCCTGTACTCAGCCTTCTGCTTTGTGTGTTCAAGCTCATCCAACTAGTAGAAATGGAGAAGGGGAAAATTTAAACGATAAAACCTATGTTAGAGGTCTTACATGCTTCTCTGAAGGAACAACCTCTTCTACTCTCAATAAGTTGGGATCCCTCTTCTGCCCAAAAATAAATAAGTGCCTATGCATAGTCCTCTTGAAAAATACAAAGACGAAAGAAGAGAAAGGCTTCCTACACAGAGAGGTGAAGCATGCAACTCCACCAGGGTACTGACCAGGCTCGCTGGTAGTGGAGTAATGTATGTGTTCCTATGTGGCTCTGTTGAAAACTTATACTCTAAAAATCTTCAACTTGCGAGTTAAACTACCATTCCCGGATTCAAAACACGATGATCTAAGCTAAACTTTTGATTGTGTTTGACTAAGTGGAAAAGGGCGAACCATGTATTTCCATGGGGTAAGTGGGGAAACCGAAGTAACCCGCATAGCGACTCAATACTCCCTGAAAGACTAAGGCCCTGTGCTAGCAATGAACCAAAATAGAGAAGTTGGAGTTCTATCAGCGTGTTGCCAAGTGTTGTAGCAACTACAACCACCCTCCAAAATTTTGGCATGCACCAATTTCAGAGCCTCCCTTTAAGAGTTTCACTTGATGACTGTACACACTCGAGTTCACTCCGTGAGCTCGTGTGAGTCTTTACATCTGCCTTGCTTGTTCATTGCATTCAAATATCTGCATGCTAATGTCTAAGTCATGCTTGTGACCATGTTCTAGTTATGCTCAAAGTCTTCGCTTCATATGTACTTGTTGTGCTCACTATGAAAGCATCTATCGCACTCACACCTGGTGTCACATTCAATATCACACAAGTGTTGTCTCGATCAATGAATGATCAAACATGAGTGTCACACTTGTCACTTACACCATCAATCAATCATGTTGAACATATGTGTCTGAATGGTTTTTTTGTTTCTTCGTCAAGTCATGCGAGTGTGTGTTCGTATGATCACGTATGCATATTTATATTTTTCACACACTTAGCCATTTTTCTTAAAGTTCTGATGACTAGACTCCCCTCTCACAGTCAGACCATCATCTTGCCATTGACTCGATCAACCATCAACCAAAACAACACTGAAGCACCAAGATGGTCTTTTCAAGCTACACTGCCCACAAGCAATTCAATCAACTCTCATGATGGCCACCCGACAGTCACCCCAGGACTAACTCCCCTCAAAAATTGCACAGAGGCCACTGACCTCACCCTCTCAACTAAATGAGGAAATTGCACAAACAGACCGGATAGACACCAAGTTCTTGTCCCTGTCTCCCTTAGAAAATTGCTCAGTTTTCCGAGTCAGTCATCCTGACAGTCGACCAACTATTCATCTAAGAAATTGCACAGTGTTCATGAGAAGGCCTTATGTTTCACATCAGTCAGCTCAGCTCAAAAATTGCACAGAGATGATCAGCAAGACATCCTCCCATCCTTAGTGCATTTTCCCTCACCAGTAGCCCCTAGCAGTAGACTACTAGTTCCCTATGAGAATTGCACAGTTTCCGTTGCTAGTGTCCCCAACAGCTAGCTAGCAATTCCCTCTTGGAATTGCATAGTTTTGGTTGCTAGTGACCCTAGCAGCCAACTAGCAATTCCCTCTAGGAATTGCGCAATTTTGGTTGCCAGTCTCCCAGGCAGTTCCCCCAGAAAGTGCTTAATCCCTGCTTGTTGACCCTTCATGCAGCCCAACTGGAAAATTGCACAAATCTAATTGTCCAGTCCCCATTGACTGTTTGTTCCAAAAAATGTGCAAATCATGCCTACCTTTCCTTCCTACAACCCAGACTATGCCTCCCAAAATTTGCGCAAGTTTTCCTCCCAGCCAAGCCAGACCTCACAGACAGTCATTGTCTCCATCACTCAGTGGCTCTTGCACATTTTTCATCAGCAATGTCCGGAGCCATCACCCCACTTCAAAACCTTGCTACTGCTCCCAGTCACCTGCATCTGAAATGATCATGTGTCATGGTAGACTAAGAGGTTTTGGATTTGATGTCATCTCGTCATGAGTGACTGCAGGTACAAGCACACCAACAAACATTGCAAGATGATGAATGGGATGAACGAAGGGAGCACATGCAGAAGGACAAGTTCACGAACAAACAAATGAACAAATCATGTGAAGCAGATGAATGCGACAAATATACACCTTCGTGAAGAGATGACCATATCAAACCTTTCAGCATGCAAGCAACAAACAACATGCTAAAGCTTCATCAAGCGAACCAAGGACCATCGAAGACTTCATGCACTTCGCCATGTGGAGGTGAAGCTATGATACACCATGAAGACATCCATCACCCAGCAGTACTATAGCTCAACATGCAGTCTAGCAGCATCATGAATGTACCAGTTATTTCATTTCAAGTCATGTCGAGTCACGTCATGAGTCATGTCGGCCACATCTCCACTACGGGCTTGTTGTCAATCAATGGGATGTAACGTGGAAGTCCAAGAGACCCACTTGTTGAGCAAAGAGTCATGTAAGTCGAAAATTCATGGAAGTCAAATGGTCATGAGGGTAGTTGAACAGCCACAAGGGTGAGTTTCACCCTTGGCTATAAATACCCCCTCATTTGTACATGTAAAGGACTTTTCACCTCAGCGCCTCCTACATAGCCAAGAGAGTTTGTAATATTTTCTTTGAGGAGTAAGTAGTGCCTCCAACGCCCCACACTCAGGGTTAGTGATTTATGGTGTAATGATGTGTCTTGGAACTTTCACTTAATTCAAAAAGCCTGCTAACAAGCCAGCACATTTTCACACATGTATTGTATATGTTGTAAGACTAATCTTTAACACTTGTAATGCATGTTGCTTTAACCTCTATTATACATCTGAACTATTTCATTTGTTGTAATGCATAATCTATTAATGGAAATGTGTTGTATATGTTGTTAACATTGTCTCGCCCATGTAGACTACTCTCCCATACATCAGACAGACCTTTCACATGAAGCTTACTGTAACAACCATTGCACTCATTCGGATTGATCCGTGAGTGTTGTACGTGTTATGTTACCTTGTATGTTGTGATTGTTGCATCCATGTAGACTTCTCTGCTGGAAGTTGTGCATGTCCTTTTTTGTTGTGTGTTCCTAGCAGTGTTGGCACTGCTCCCAATCGACCTGGAACTCACTCTCACCCTTCCCTTTGACAGTGAAAGAACCATTGACACAAGTGACACTTACACTCAACAAGAATGCGAACCTCACTTCTCGAAGACAAAGAAAACCACTCTCTTGTGCTGACAAGCAAGAGTTGAGGCAAATCCTTAAGAAAATGGAAACCAGACCATCATACCAGATGGGACTCCCAAACCAAATGGTGTCAGTTCTAGTTGGGACTTCATACTAGGGTGATCCCCTAAATGTTGGTGGGTCCAACATTGTCAACATAAGTGTGAGTTAAGTCACCGATGCAACGTGTAATTATAAACTCAAAATGAAGTGGTGTCCATGAAGAGTGGGGTAATAATCACAAGGAGAGAGAAATAATTACAGTTAGTGGGGACAACAGTCCAAAAGGGGAAACTTGAGTTAATGCCAAGTCACCAAAGCACTCCAAGATTTTAACCAAAAGAGGATATTATGTGATGGATCGACTTCATTTCCACCATCACTCATTCCAAAAATAGGCAAAGGAAGGACGATCTAATGCATCAAGCAACCTAGAGTGCCACCAAGGAGTTTTGAACCCTGTCTACAAGTGCTATAGGAGAAATCTACAAGAAGGCCTATAATTGCTACGAGGGACGAGAGGAGTTATAAGACGAATTGGGAAGAGAAAAAGAGTCACAGTTGCTCGATATTGTCTTAAAACCTTCATGCACACCCAAAATTGCTTTAATAAGAAGTAAGTGACACCCTCATTCTTTGTTTCTACACCCAATTGCATGAGACATGTGCTTGAAATTAAGAGCCTATAGCAATCAATTGATCAGTAGGAGGTCTTTTGGACGTTTTTTGTGGTTAAGAGAAGAGAAAATAGTTTGGTTGATATCAATTCAAGCACCACTCTTCCTCACTATTACCAAGCACTGTACCACTATCTCACCACTGAGACTATTTGAATTTTTTTTGAATTCCACACCTACATAGCATCAAGGATTAATAGAGACGATATGGGGGGAGAATTTAACAAAAGGGAACCCTTAGACACCATGAGAATTCATCAACACCCTATTGTAGTTGACATCTTCATAAAACACTAGTGGTTGGGTTTCCTTGAGTTGCTAAAGGGGTATTATGATGATCTTCCCATGAATTTCCCATAGAATTACACTCTTAAGAGGAAGACAATGCCACAACTATTGTCAGAGGTTTGGATATCTCTCTTAGTCCTAAAACCATTTGCAGAGTGACCACCTTTCCTCTAGGAGTTATATGGATAAAATAATACAAGCAAGTGTCACAACTAGTAAAAATTTCCTCCTTTCAAAATATAAGCTTGTAGAAGAGAAGAATGGAGTGAGAAGAGAAAGTTTGCCTTGCCCTTGGGATGAGGTAGCTTACCATATCCTTAAATATATAGCTTGTGAAGGAATATTAAGTGTGGTTTATGCCTACTACTTCAGGCTACTCCAGGAGCTAAGATTCAAGGCAAAATTACCCCTTTCTCAAAGACTTAGTATCCCTCATTTCCTCCTTCAGTCAATTATGGAGATGAGTCTGAAGGTAAGGGAAGGAAAACACCATCATTTAACTCACCATGGCCTCATCAAGTTTATAATGGTGGATACTCTGAACCACTTGATAATCCCTGTCATATGGAACACATTTGTGGACATGGATAGGAAGACTTTCATAGAAACACAAGCCCTCACACTAGGAGAGACTCCAACCTCTAGTATTGGAGGAAGAGAAGGAAAAACAAAGGAAGAAGAATGAGAAAATACATAGGAGGAAGAGGAAGAAAGAATAGAAGAAGAAGAAATAAAAATAGAGGAAAAAGAGGCAGCAAAGAAAGAGGAAGGAGAATAAAAAATGAAAGGAGAAGAGGGGGAGAAGAAAGAGTAAGCACTAAGGAGACTTCTCCACCCTAAGGAGAAGAAGACACTAAACAAGAAGTAGCTGCAACATTAGCTACATTGGGCACTCTTTTCAAGCCCAAGAGGAAGCAATCAATACCAAGTCAAATGTATTTTAGAACTAGGAAGAGCATTAGAATTAGATAATGCAAGATTGGGAGATATGCAATTGATGGCTTTAGCATGCTGGATGAATCATGACGAGACAAAAGCTGAGGAGTTGAAAAAGGTAATGGAAAAGGAGGAGAAGGAACCATTGTATATCAGGGCAAAGCTAGTGAGCCCAAAGGTTGTCATTATAAATCATATCCTCATCTACAATGGTGTTGCTTTAGAACCCAAATACATTTCTACCTAGGCACAATCCATTCTACACTTTGAAGACACATTTAGGATGTTGGAAACAAGAAATTTGCAAGCTTGCCAAAGGAGATGGCATGCCTTACTCCACAGCGTATAGATCATATAATATCACTCTCCTAAAAGGATAAGGAATGCCTTGGAGAGAACACCATTGTATAAGAGGATCATGAAAAGGATGAAAATTAGGTGGATAGGACTCAAATGCATTCCACCCTTGTTTCTACACTTACAAGAAGGAAGAGATGAAGCAAAAGAGAAGAAGGAGTAGACAAATATAGAGAGGAATGCAAGTTTTCACCCACAAGAGGGCACACCTTTTGAGGAGTCTTGGGATGTTAGCGAGCCAACTAGGGCTATGAAAGAGCTTCAGATGGATGATTGAGTTTCTCAAAGGATGAGAAACATCTCCAGCATGGGAATGATGATGAGTTCCATCAATAGGTACATTTTGAAGATCATTATGCCATCCTCCAGCCTTAAAACTATCCCTCTCTTACATTAATTCACATTTTTTGTTATATTATTCTTAGTAAGAGGAGTAAAAGGTGGTTTTCATAGTATGTGGCCTAATGTGGTTTAATTGTAGGAAAATGAAGCATTATTTAGGCTATTACTATGTAGGGGCTTGATGGAGACAACTAGGAGAGAATCTGGGGGGTTTTCCACCTCCTTAACTCCATAAATTCAGCTTGGGATCACAATATCCTCTCTCACTACTTCGAATTCATTAGCATTCAAGTCACTCCTAGCCCAAGTGAAGACAAAGAGGGATAAGATCCACCAATTTTTAGATCAAGGAGGGAACCACACCTACTTTCAAGGGAGATGATTCAACTTCCATTTTGTATAAATAAACTAGAATAAGAGCTCATTAGAATTCAAATCTTTTGTTCAGATAGGTGTAGCTATTGATCTTCAAGCTTGAAATTGTTATTTTAAAATTTTATGTGATGTACTAGACCTCCACTTTTTGATAATGAGAATTTGGATTTTAAGATGCATCTGAGTTAGTTTCGGAGGGTTGAGACCCTTAGGTTTGGCCACAACCTAGAGCCTTTTGTCCCTCTTACTTTACTTGTGTTGCTTCTTGATTCCAAGTAGCTCATAGTTTCTTGGATTTCAGTAGAGATTAATCTATAAAATATTGTATTGCAACCTCTGCATCACCTCTCTTGTGGGAGAATGAGTGGAAGGATTCACACCCACAGTCCAAAAATATTGTGTTTATTATTTCTTGGTAATATATTAGTGTTAGTTGTCCTATTCTAAATTTTATTTCTGTAGCTTAGAATTTAGTTTAGTGATTAGGTGAGTGTTATGAAATAAATTTGATGTTATTTGAAATTCAACTCATCTTTTCCATCATAAGTTATTTCATTTTTTTAATGATAAATGGATGCATGCATGTGATTGATTTCTGGGTTGGTTGATCTCGAGGGAATGACATATTTACCACTTCCATATTTATATCCTTCATCTTCTCTTTCCATTTCCAAATTTTGTCCCAAAACCCTATTTTATAAGCCATTTTTCGTAGAATGTTGAAAGCACTTATCCCAGTACAAGACAGGCCTCTGAGAGTTACTGAGCTTGGCTAGGGGATCAAAGAAACCTCTCTCCATTTCCTTCAACTTACATCCACCTCTCCATACCCTCAAGACAACATTTTTGTCTTCAAAAACCACCCGGATGCTCTCTTGTAGCATTACAGGCCTTCTTATAGCATTACAAGCCTTCTTATAGCATTACAAGCCTTCTTGTAGCATTACAGGCCTTCTTATAGCATTACAAGCCTTCTTGTAGCATTACAAGCCTCCTATAGCAATTGCCTGTAGTAGACCTGTAGCATCACTTCCCTTCATCATTTTTTATCCCCACTACAAATTCGACTTATTATACGAATGATGACCCCCAGCTACGATTTTATGATCAGGGGAAGCTCCTCGACCACTCCAAACATTCATTTCTTCACTGCAAAAACATAGTAGAGTTAGTTTTTTTATCACAAGTATGATTCAAGTAGGTTAATTATTTACAAGAAAGTGTATATTAGGTATATGGTACATGCAATTCCGATTGATAGTTTGATGATTTATGCAAGAAAAAATAGTTTCCTTTCTACAAGTAGACTTGGTAGTTTGATGGATGCTGCAAGATAAAATAGCTTTCTTTCTGCAAGTATATTAGCCTTTGTCCTTTCATGAGCTGATTAGTTAGAATTTACAAGTTGATTCAATGGCATTTCCACTTTCATAGCTAAAAGTAATTTCCAATTGTACCTTTCTCGGCAAGAAAATTCATTCTAAGTCAATAGGAGGAATGGTCTCTGAGAACTTTTTATTTAATGTCATAACTAAGGGTGGTATGAGGGGAATCCTATTTGTTGTGCATATAACATTGTCACCTTGAAGTTTGTTGTTATGCAACTAGCTCACAAAATAGAAGAAGTGATAGATCATCGACTTCAAAATTAGCCTCTTTGAGGGGAAACCTCCTTTATGTTACACAAATGAATAATTCTTGGATGAATCAAATGATAAAACCTAATTTCTATATATAGGAGTCTAATGGGTCACAATATAATCAGAGCCAACATAACAATAATAATGTAAAAGCATGACAATAACAATAGTGGGCTTCTATAGGGCACAATAATAACAATATGGGGACTACATGGGCACAAAAATAACAATAAGGGTGCTACACTAACAATAACAATGAGGGAGTACATTAGTAGTATAGGGACCTAACATGCCCCTGTCCTTCAAAATAGTGTTTTCCTCAGCGCTTGAGTATTTTTGGATTCTTTTGTATAAAATTCTCATCCTCCCATGTGGAATCTTCAGCGGCTAAGTTCTTCCACTTTATGAGATACTCTGAAGTTGAGTGATTTCATAATTGTTGAGTTCTTGTTTCCATGACTGCTTCAGGTTTCAATATGATTTTTCCTTCCTCATCAAGTTCTGAAAATGGTGTTTGAACTGGGAACTTGTCACCTATAACCTTCTTTAAGCATGAAACATGGAAAACTCGGTGCACTTGGGAAGATGAAGGAAGCTCCAATTTGTATGCCATTAGTACCAATATTTTACAACACCTTCTAAGGACCAAAATACTTTGGTGATAATTTATTATCCTTCTTAGCTTGCCTGAGGGACATTTGTTTCTATGGTTTTAGCCATAAAAATACCCAGTCTCCTACATCAAAACTTCTTTCATTGTGATGTTGATATTTTTGTTGTTTCATTCTATTCTTCGCCAAAGTGAGGTTGGAATTTAAGAGTTGGAGAACTTGTTGTTGATGCTTGATGTGATCTTCCACTACTTGAACCTTAGAATGATTATATAAAACTTTTTGGAGATCTGGAGAAATAGATGATTTTGATGTTTGAACCGCTAGTGAACATAATTATGCAATTACGCCCCATTGTTCTTTCTTTAGAAGATTTTTCATGCCACTAGAGATTATTATCTTTATTGGTTTCCCTGTGATACCCCCTAATTCAACTTCCTTTCCTTCCCAAAAAAATTTCAAGAAAAGTTATTGACAGTTATCGTACCCAAACATTGCAACCATTGGACTCCTAGTACAACATCAAGACCACCCATTGGAATGGAAAGAATTGGACTATTAAATATATATTCTCCCATGGATAGCTTGATATTATGGCACTTTCTAGAGCAATTTATGGTTCCTCCATTTGCAAACATCACTTGACACTATGGTGTTGGATATAGGGAACAATTCAATTCCTTAGTTGTTTTACAATGAATAAAGTTATGGGTACTACTTGAATCAATCAACACTATTATCTTTTTATTCTTGATATGTCCTTCTATCTTGAGAGTTTGAGGAGTGGTAATTCATGCCAATTCATTACAAGATATGGTTGGATTCATTTCTTCTTTCTCTAGGGTTGGTTCCTGGCGTATATCCTCTTCTTTTGACGTTTCTTGTTCCTTTTCTTTCTCCTCTTCACAATCTATGTAAATTAATTTCTTCTTAGCAGACTTATGACCTTTAGTGTATTTTCTATTACAACTGTAAAAAATCCCTTTTTCTCTTTCTTCTTCCAATTTTTGTGGTGTTAACCTTGTAATTTGTGGAAGGCTAGGAGCAGAAAACCTTCCATCTGTATAGTTGTGAGTGGTAGGCTTCCTTGGTGCCATAATTTTTCTTTCAATTTTTCTTGCCAACCTGGATGCCTTCTCTAATTAATCAAGTTCCTAAAGGCTAGCCTCATGTTGGATGTTATCCTTTAAAGTGCCTATTAATACATCAATCTTATTCTCCTTTGGAATATCATTTACCCTTATATTCAATTTTTGGAAGTCCTCAATGTGCTCCACCATTGAAACCTTTTGTTTGAGATTTATCAATTGGCTAAAGAAGGTGTTTCTCTTTATATCCTTATAATGTGTTATCATTTCCTCTGTAAAAATTGACCAAGTGAAATTTGTTTACGAGCGCAATGCCATTGATACCATACAAATTGATTGAGTTCTAAATATAAAGTTGCAATGCATACCTTTTGTGTGTTTTTCACATTATGGAGATCAAAATATTTCTCGAACTGTAGTATCCATGTTACGAGATCCTTGCCATCAAACTTTCTCATATCGATATTTGGAATACGGCGGGTCTTCAATCCAACATTAGATTCTATGAAATCATGAATAAATTTTTTTTTTCTCATCATGAGTTTCCTCTACTACCTTTTCGCCATTTGGAAGCCTTTCTTGTAGCAACTTGGTCAAACCTTCCATGTCTTTCTTCAAATATTCCATGTTACCTTTGAGTTTTGCTTCTATACCATCGATCTTAGCCTCCATGCCATTCTTAAAATAATTGATCTTAGCTTCGATTCCATTCTTCAAACAATCCATCTTAACTTCTGTTACTTTTTGTGAGAGAGAAATTTGTTGCACTTAGTCTCGTGATTTTGATATATCATTGTTTCATTTCTTCCTCTTCTTCACGTGTCATGGTAGAGATTTCGGGTTGCTTACTAAGTGTTTCCATTTTCTTTATTTATGGAAACAATTAATGATAATTATGCTTCACTATTCCCTTTAAATCACTTCAAACTATTTTTTCAAACAAAACTTATGCAAATTTTAAAAAACTACACACCTTTTTTTTCACTTTCTAGGAACTTGATATTGAATCTATTGTATCTCTCTAATTTTGGATCTCCAAGGTCTTAAATTTCATTCTTTGATATCCCTATAAGTCTTATTTCTAACCCCACAAGTATGACGAAGATTATATTCTTTAGGAAAGAGTTATTCCTAATCTCCCATGATGACTTGATTATAGACTAGTCCAGTAGAGCTAAATTGTACGGAGTGCCATGTATCAATGTTTCGATCCGTGGCCCTGAAATTGATACCCAAACAACTAGATTCTATCATATTTTTGTCACATTGTACGAAATTCAAATCCAATTCTCATATATAATCTTATGACGAGTTTCCCTAGGTCATTTGTTTGATATGGAATTCGAGAGCCTTCCAAAACCCTAACTTCCTCAGCTCATATCAACAAAAATATAGTGATAAAATATCTTAAAATTAGACATGAATTTCATCAAGATTTCGGCTCCACCTGGCTTCAATTTCAACTTCTGAAGCTTTGTAGAAAAAAATTATAGTGAGGATTCCATGATGACCTATTTGAAGCGGCAAAACTGTTACACTGAAATTTGTCACCATGGCTATCTGCAGTTAAATAGCCATTTTGTCCTCCTTGTCAAGCCTCAAACCTTTTCTCTTCA
>APFE030589599.1:0-40754 GCA_000404065.3 Pinus taeda | reverse complement strand
CATGTTTATCTCTAGGTACGCAGGTTCTCTCTACCATGCCTGCGTGTACGCATCCCAAGCTCATTGTACCTGTGTACTTGTACGCTCTGTAAGTCAAGGGATGGGTGCGTACCCTGTAAAGGTCAAAAGGCGCGAGATTCATCTTAAAAAAGTTACTTGTGGTCACTTCTAGAGCTTTCTAGAAGAGTGTTTGACGTGTATTGAGCGCCTCCAGATGGTTCATGCATCCCTATGATAGAGGAACCTATCCCATCAAGAGTGGAGCTACCCCATCCAAAAGAGGGAGTATCCCATTGATGTTGGACCTGAATAATTTCCTCTAGAGTACTATAAATACAGGCATTGGGCCAAAGGAGGGGAGGTTGAAAGCTGAACATTCCAAAGGGTAAATGCTGCTGGAATTAGGACTTCCATTGTTGACTTGTGAGGAGAGATCACTATCCTTTCTTGTTGCCATATTGGGAGTGGGTGAGCTTGTCAAAGTAGAGGAAATCTCTTGTTGGACCCTGGGAGGAGCTTGCACAACACCAAGGCTCAGGTTGTAATGGTTCCTTTTTTTTGTTTCCTTAATACAAATAAGTCCATTCTTCTCAATGATTTGTTGTTAATGAATTATTTCATGTACTCCTTGGTCTATGTGATGAATATGCTTTGTTTTATGATGAATATTCAGGTGTTATGTAATCGTTTGCTTTGTTAGTGTATGCAGGTCTTAAAGTGAAGGAGGAGCTCATCTGGATCAGCAAGGCTGGACTGCTACAACAAGCGTTGGACCTAAGGTAAGATCGAAAAACACTTGGTTTCTCATAGAATAACGTGTATTTAGAGAAGGATTGCTCTTGTTTGGTTTGTTTGTCACTAGAGAGTCTTAGACTCCTAGGGAGGTTAGGTTTGTCCGCAAACATAACTCTTTCCGCATGACAAAAACCCTAGAATCCAAAGCTCTAATTCCAAATGTTATGCAACCAGCTCACAAAATAGAAGAAGAGATAGATTAACAAATTCAAAATTATCCTCTTTGAGGGGGAAACCTCATTTATGTTACACAAATGAACAATTCTTGGATGATTCAAATGATAAAAACTCCCTTCTATATATAGGAGTCTAATGGGTCACAATATAATCAGAGTCGACATAACAATAATAATGTAAGGGCACAACAATAACAATAGTGGACTTCTATGTGGCATAATAATAAAAATATAGGGACTACATGGGCAAAAAATTAACAATAAGGGTGCTACATTGACAATAAAATGAGGGAATACATTAGTATTATAGGGACCTAACATTTGTATGAACCCCAGGTTGATAATTTGAGTTGAGTATCCCTTGTGAGTTGCATTATTCTTGGTGCAATACCAGGGCTCACCACTCCCAATCTTCTGTATAACTTTGACTATAATTGGAAATACATAGACTATATCGGATAAATTCCTTGGGAAAGAGGTCTCATTTTTCATCGAAGAATGGTGGCAGACCCTTCTCACATAACCCTTTGCACTCCTTCTCAAAGTTTTTCACCTCCTCCACCATGATGTTGGTCATTTACTCTAGCTGTGCTATCACCCTATGCTTCCTTTTTATATGAACCACTTTAATGCCAAGTGGGACTGATCAAACCTCGCATTCCTAACCTCCTTTTTTTCATTTGATTCAAGAAATTGGCTATTACTTTGACCTTGAGTGAGGTCACTCTAGTATGTTCTTTGAACATCTATGTTTCTTTATGGGTTATCCTAACCATGTTGATCTTGTCCTGCATTAATTTAAATTCCTCCCATTCTTTACTAATTAACTTAATAAATTGCTCCAAAACCAACTCTTTAACTCTTTTGGCCAATGCTTTTTCAACATTGTCCTTCACCTACACAGTCAAATTAACTTCCAATTTTCGGATGGACTCTTTTGATCTACAGAGTCCTACTTTCGTTTTCTTCGGGATTTACCTCAAATTATTCACCTTTAGTTCTGTTACAATCCCTATCGAGAGGAGAAAATTCCATGGTGTGAATCAAACTCGGGATTTAGAGGCCACAAGTAGATTACCATGTGTCTTGTTGACGTGGGAGGGAGGAAGGTGTTATGATGGGGCGAAGTAATTATTGTAAAAGTGCCGGATGATTCAAACTTGATTTTATCTTCGAAGTGTAATCCTGTGTGTGCCTTAGAGTCTCGTGTGGAAGGATTTCTTGAAAAGACTCAAGTGTTCTTTCCTTTAGGGGAAGGATATCTTAAAGGTGGAATAACCAGTCTGAAACCACAATGCAAAGAACCTTGAAAGAAATAATTCGTGGCATACTTGAAACTTTATATGAATTTACATATCTTATGCTCAGATTCTACTTGCCTTAATTGTTCCCAAGGCTCATAGCTTGCACGGTTGGCCTTTCATTGCACCTTTATAGTCAGCACGTCATGGATGATAACCACCTCGGTTGACTTGGCTAATGATGTCATATTACACCGAAAGGATGAGAAGTAAAGTTAGCACAGGGCACGTGACCAATTATCATGTCTAGGACACGTGTTGCGTTCTCACATAGCGATATTATTAGCGACGAAAGGCTCTGAGGCACTGCGGGATTGACAAGGAGTTACCACATGTCCCTCTCTGCAACACCTGTTTCATCTATCCAATACGCATATTCCTGTTGCGGATTCCATTGTTTCCATCAGATTCCAGACATCTTAGCCATTCGATCATGAAAAGAAACCTGCCCGTCATAACCATCATAGCGGTAGGGTGGAAAATTAAGTCGATGGGCTAGAGTACGCGAGGATGGCGAATGGGAGGAGTGTGATGGTATGTAGGTTGGCATGGCGAGAAACGTGGGGGGTGAGGTGTTGTAGGCGTCAGCGTGGGGATGATGGAGATGTAGTAGAATAGGGATATGCAGTGACATTTTTCACTAGGTAGGGACAAAAACACTAGAGTTGTGAGGTTGTATGAGGAGCTCATGCTACCGACACGTGGAACACTTCACATGACCTCACAACATTATCAGGCGTGCAACTCAAGGGTGTAGAAAAATCTCAATCATTGGATAAGATCATGTGGCGACTGTCAGATATGGTGAGCATGTAGGTTATATGAATGCCTCACTATCCCTCCCAATTAGGTCCTCTACGTCCCGACCATGCTCGACTTCGCGCACGTCTATCGATGCTTCAATCCCGAGTTACAGGCATGATACGACATCTAAGGAGATCAGTTGTGCCTCTTTTTAATGGTGGATGATGGTGCTCCGAAGCGGGGTAGATATCTATGTTGAAGCCTAAAATCCAACTGACATCGCTTATCTCAGGATCTTTACGAGAATCTTGTCAACAACATTGGCTCCATGGGGGACAACAAGCCCCTCTGGGATGTTGAGAAATTTGCAGTTCTAGGGTTTTTGGAATAATTGGGCTATGGAGTTCGAAACTCAAGAACTTGCCCTGTTTCTTCTCATGTATTTTTGGAAATAAATTTTAAGAAAATAATTGCAACACAATGAAAGGAAATTTTTTTTTTTCCATGAATATTAGATGAAGAACTTCTTGAGGAACCTTTTATTCATAAGGCTCCCAAGAGGATCTTTGTCTAGTGTCTCCAGCTGATAGGCATTGTTATCAGAGACTTCTTGTATTCCAAATGGACCAAACCACTAATTATCAAATTTGTTATGTTTGTCTTTATCAGCTCTTAGTTAGTCCCATTTTAGCATAAGATCACCAATGTGCAATTTTCATTCCTTCGCCTTCTTATCAAATGCAACGTTTACTTTCTGTTGGTGAATTTCGACTTTGGATAATGCTTCCTCTCTTGTTGTTAAATCTCTATCATTTGATAGGTCCTTCTCTACATGGGGCTGATATATGGTGCTTCCTCTTACAACAATTTCACCACCGATAGTCTAAGGTTCATAAGAAATACTACATCCATTCCATATACCAGTTGATACAGAGATGTGCCATGAAATTTAAAATATAAAAGGTGGATGAAAATGGAGAATCAAGTTTTTTGCGACTTAAAAGGAGAAATTAAGAATTCCTTTAAGAAAAATAAACCTTTGTGGATGGCTGGGAAATTAAGAATTCAATCATTAAAAAACACATAATTTTGAAATGTACTTGTTCCTTTAAAACCCTTGCAAGAAATATCAAGAAAGCCAAGATACTCTTCAAGATAGATTTATAGACCTTGTGAAATTGAAAAAAACCATCATACTAATGCCAGAATTAATTTCAGACGAGATCTTAAAACAGTTCCACACAATTCACACAGAAAATCAAGTTTACAACTCAAAGTGCCATGAAAATTGCATAAACTTACCTTGTATTAATAGTAAAATTCAGAATAAAAGGTGAGACGAACACATACATGATGTGAAAATACAGACAACCCAATAGTTACTTCTGAATTCTTACCAAAAATTGCTTCAAGACTTCCCAACAATTCACCAAACGTTTTGGCAGAGTTTCCCCAACAACTAGGATTCCCGCCCCCCCCCCCCCCCTAAACTACTAGTGGTATTTGGAAAATCACTCAAGTTTGTTACAAAACCACCAGTTGTATTGTAACTAACTTCTTCTAGAAATTTCCTTTGGGATTTTGCTAGCTATAGAGTGGGCCCCTCTAGATTTTCTTAAATTCCAATCTTCTCTCCCTGTTGGGTGTAGTGTGCCTTCCAACTCTTGCAACTGACTAGGTTGGGCACTACATTGTCTCGGATGGCCCAGGATTGTTGGAAATGTGCTCACTAATGAGAGGGAGGGGTGAATCAGATAGTGGCAGTGTATTTTTAAAATTTCTTTTCGATTACTAATTTACAATCACACATTACACCATTAGAATATTAGCTCATATAATGCATTAACCAACAAGGAAAATACCATTATCAACATATGAAAACCATAACATAATCACAACATCTCATGCACAAGGGACACAAGGATCTCTAGTGGAAATCCTCCCTCCGGGACTAAAACCAACCTTTGTTGTTGTCGCTACTCTGCTTCTAATTTTATTAATCATACAAATCAATTTACATCATAGCTGGCTATACCGAGCAATGAATTGTTTCATATAACATTAACTAAGTGAAATCTTATCCACTAGAGACTCCTATGCCCTAAAATCCTCGCCCAACCACCATTGGACTATGAGAATGCTTCTTCCTTTCACTGGCTACCTACACCCATATCCAAGGAACACCTATCCCTTCTTCACCAAGCTATCTCACTCTGCTACTCAATAGGGCCACATTTCAGAATATTTCAAACTAGGACCCCTACAGAAGATAAAAAATACTCATTTATTTGAATGAGTCAATACATCATCATTATCTCAAAACAAATAAACCCAATACATCAACATATGCACTCTCAAATCTCAATCAACTGCTCAAGGTCTCTCTAACACGCACACACGAAATTCAACACATGACCACAATACATAAGCTACATAATAAGAGATAAGAAATATAACTATCAACTGCTACAACTATGTAAATCAACACTCATCCCATACATACACAAATAAAATAGTGATAATCGAGGAGTAATTATCTCCTTATCATCTCCTCCATCAAACTCTCAAAACATGCAGAAGAAACATGCTTGAAGCTCTAGCATTTGCCTCTGAAATTATTTTGCTACAAAACCTCCAAAAACTCTAATACATTTAGTAGAACAAATTCTTCCTCACCACAAAAATTGGTGCCCTCACAATGAATCTACCCATTCCATGATCTAAGAAGATGATATCTCTATGTGATCTTATCACTAAAATCAACCTCTGCAACATAAGATGTTATAGGAGGTCACCCTCTGCTCTCTACACAAAGATGTGCTCTAATTCCTTTCCTCAAATGGTCGATTTTCTCCTTCTTTTATACGATTTTTTCCACTCCTCCACTACTTAGATCATTTAATACATTCACACTTCAATACACTTTAGGACATGTTGATTAGTCAAATGAAGTCATCCATGAATATTCTTGAATAAGATATATCATAATAACCAAATGAAACATTTGAGGAGCATGAGAAAGCTGGAGAAAACTCATCTACAGACCCAAACATTCCCATGACACACTATTCATGCATACAATTCCTTAGATGCTCCCAAAATCCTCTGTGCCTCCATCTAAGGGCTTCCAGATGCTCGCACAAGCCTCTGTGCCTGCGTCCAGGGCTTAAGATCACTAAAAAATTGCCTCCTTTCCTCAAAACTTGCCTCAACTTGTTCCACTATTTTTCAAGCCTCTTTCAGTCCCCTGCAAGTCACTAAAACCTTTGCAACTCTTCGTTAATACACTGAGTAAATACATCATCATCAAAATTTAAAATAGGTTGACTTGGATGCCATCCATTAATTTCACTATCTCTCAAGCCATCAAACATAACCACCGCTACTCCAACATCTACAACAACCTCTCCAACACCTATAACATTTTTCCATACTATGAAAAACCTCAAATACATTTTTTGTAACCTCCTGAAGAGTCCATCGATGATTTGTTCATTATAAGTGCAAGGAACAAACCATGAAAGCATAAACTAGCTCAAGTAGCATCAACCATGAAGATCAACTGTACATGGGACTAACATAAGAAGCTCCAAAATAAGCCCTGAAAGCACCTACAACATAAGATGCTACAACACAAACATATGTCACATCAACCAAGCACAAACCAAATACCACCCAACAATCATAGCATGTCCATAACATCAAGCTTCACACTCTACCATGTTGACATCAATGCCAACAATCTCACTATAATACTCATCATCCACCACATCACAATCAATGCAACCTCCATCATCATGCTACAAGGTTGAAATCAATGCAAACCAAGCAACTCATCACAACATCAATGCCAACAATTTCCCCCTTTGGCATTGATTTCATCCCAATATGGGTCAACCAAAACCATCCTCATGAATAACTGACTTCCTCAATTTCTCCCCCTTTGACATCAATGGCAAAGGGCACAAATCAAAACTTCAAATACTCATTAAAGCATCAAGTACAACATAGTTGATCAAAACAACAACCATTCTCAATTCTTTATGAGTAGCAACAATAACAATATCTCCATATCATGAAAGTTTGAGGAAGACACAAGCATTCTAATAGCAAAGCATCCTCCTAGGTAGCAGCATAACCATCAGTAAGAACACATCAGCAGTAGAAGTCTCAACAATAGAAAAACATCATATGCACCAGCAAGACCAACAGCACTCAAATCAGCAGCAACATAAACAACAATGGCAATATACAATGAGTAGCAATACTCTCAACCATCATCAACATCATACCCATCATCAGCCACACATTGAGCAACAGTAAAAATTCCTTTTATCTTTGTTGGGTCCAGCCCAACTTGGCCTAGATTTTGATAAAGACTTTGCATTTTGGGGAGTGGAGTGCAAAGTAAAGGATGCATCGGAGCGCGAAGTAGACTGTGCACTTAAGAAACGAAGTGCTAAAAAGGACCATGAAGTAGATATACCACACGGTATGTGGGTTTCGAAGCGGGTCAAAGCCCCTCCCTTTTATTAAAAAAATGTAATTTTGCATATGATGAATGGTTTTTGGACCATAGTAGTTTGTATTAGGGATTCCATGGTATATGGACCATGGTATTGTAATGATGGACCCTCAATGTAATACTATATAATAGAGTCAAATATTAAAGAGAAGAATCATCATATTATGATCCACATCTATGTTTTTGAATTATTGTGATTTGTAACTTCTGACAAAGAAGAGGATCTGCAGTTCAGTGTGTAGAGGCCTGAGTCTGCAGTTGAGTGTGTGGACTGCCTGCAGCTGAGTGCGCAGGCCAAGCTCTATTTGATGTACAAATTCTCTATTATAAGCAACAGTTATTGTGGAAATAGTCCCACATTGGGATGAACCATGGTAAAATATGTGTCTTCATGTGTTTATTTGCTTAATATCTGTTGTAGCTTAGTAGTTAATTACAGTTGCATATTGTTTCATTACAACAAATTTTATGGATATATATGATATGTTTAAGTGATGAACATAATGTGGTGAAGTAATATATGAATTCGAAGTAATCTATGCATGTTAAGTATTAGAAAACATAAAAATACCAAATCGCATCATCCCTGAAGGCTACAGATTCTGGTTCTGCATCCTCCCATAGTCACTTCGAGTGAGACTGCTATCTGCGTGTAGGTCATTGCCGAAAGGGCCAATGCTTGAGGGTTTTTTGGTGTGCTATAAAGAATCGAACCTGGGTCAGCCCAACCTAAAGCAACCAAATGGTTCCATTTCCAGGACCAGGATCAGTTGAGGGATATGTTATGTGGCATCCGTCGAAAAAAGAAATTCAAGATTGGGTAGAACGAAAGGAATGAGAATTTGCAGATTAGGAGAATAAAAGCCCTCGTCTATCATCTGAAAGGTGGTTACGTAAGTGTATTTTTGAAGATCAATACGAAATTTTCTTCGTTTCATTTTATGTGGAGTTGTACGAGTGGATATCTAGGTTGACCGAAAGAAAATATTGTTTTAAAGGAGATGAACCTAAGGAGTGTACTCATGAACTGATATGGTGACTCAAGAACACCAGCAATAGGATTTCAAGAGTTGTTTAATTTTGGATTGATAGCATCTTGGGAGGATTCATCACTAAGTTCATGGTAGACTCGATTGTGTCCTACAGTGAAGCAGAATGACAATTCTTCAGAGGATCGTGAAGTAAGTACTTTATATATCTAAAAATTTGGATTAAGATGATTTTGTACGAAAATAGAGTTTTACAAATGTAGTTAGATTATTAGTTTGCTTATGTTTGGGAGAATATCTAAAGAAGAAACTGGAAAAATGAAAAGTGGAAAAAGATATAGAATAGACACTAGAAAGAGATCTTGTGGCCAAGATCTGAAGACTTTCATAGAAACTGAATATAGCCCTGTTTTAAGCGAATATGAAAGTGAAGAAATCCTCCGTAAAAACCTTGAAGTAACTCTGGAGTATTCACGCTTCCGAAATAACAGTGCATCGAAGCCAGAATCGAATAATAATCATGGTGCTTTTGGTTTTCCCCATCCTCCTACCCCCTGTTAGGGTCCAACCCTAACCCCTTATTTATGTAATAATCCCAATGGGTCATGTCATAGTCATAATTAGTTAGAGAAATAATAAATCTCACATTAATAATTATAGGTGGTTGACCCGCATGTTGAGACAGGGTCCCCTAGGGTCAATTTTGGGGCAAAAGCCCAAGTTTTGTTGTAAAGAGTGTAAAGTCTCCACAAGTTGTGGTCGCGAAGCGCATAGATAGTAAAGTGTCATAAAGGGTCTTACCCTTCTTTTATGTAAGTTGTGTCGGCTTGTATAGACCTACCCATTGTCCGCAGACCATAGGATTGTATAAGTAGGAGAGTCTTAGAGAGTCTAAAAAAGGTAACGAAGGACGAAGATGAATGTAATGGGTCAGTAAGAGTAAGAGTGAAGAAGTCTTAGGGTAGAAGAGAGGCTCTGCAGCTATGTGCATAGAGGCCTAGAGTAGAGTCCGCAGCTGAGTGCACAGACCCTTATAGCTAAGTGCGCAGGGAAGTCTTGAGTCTGTAAGAAGAACAAAAGTATTAATAAACAAGATTATTCTAGCAATTCTTGTGTTTTGGCTATTTATTTCTATTATGAATGAATGCGCTTGTATGCTGGGATAAATGATGGGTTTATGAAATAATACGGTATTCATGCATGACTTTACATGATTTATATTGTTATATGAAAGCAAGTAATAATAATTGTTTACGTGAAGAATATCTTGTTGCATGTTAAAGTTATCGAACGCCTATCGGGACAGGGTCCCCTAGGGTCAGTTTTGGGGAAAAAACCCCAAGTTTTGTTGTAAAGAGTGTAAAGTCTCTACAAGTTGTGGCCGTAGAGCACGTAGATAGTAAAGTGTCATAAAGAGTCTTACCCTTCTTTTATGTAAGTTGTGTCAGCTTGTATAGACCTACCCATGGTACACAGACCATGGGATTGTATAAGTAGGATAGTCTTAGAGAGTCTGAAAAAGGTAACGAAGGATGAAGATGAATGTAATGGGTTAGTAAGAGTAACAACGAAGAAGTCTTAGGGTAAAAGAGAGGCTCTGCAGCTGTGTGCGTAGAGACCTAGAGCAGATTCCATATTTGAGTGTGCAAAGGCCTAGAGTAGAGTCCATCGTTGAGTGCATGGACCATGCAGCTGAGTGCACAGGGAAGTCTTGAATCTGTAAGAAGAACTGAAGTATTAATAAAGAAGATTATTCCGGCAATTCCTGTGTTTTGGTTATTTATTTATGTTTTGAATGAATGTGCTTGTATTTTGGGATAAATGATGGGTTTATGAAATAATATTGTATTGGTGCGCAACTTTACATGATTTATATTGTTATATGAATGCAAGTAATAATAACTATTTACGCGAAGAATATCTTGTTGCATGTTAAATTTATCGAACACTTAAGTTGATCTGGGTAAATAGGGAATTAGGAGTAATAACATAGGTGCATAAGTGGTTGATTCACCTGCTTAGGGTCTGCGAAATATAGTAGTAGACCTTCATGAAGGTCTAGAGGTTAGTTAAAAGAAGTTATATCGATAATCCTTAAAGGCTTATTGATCTGCGTGAAGGCAGGTTTAGGACATAAAACAACATCACACTCATCTCTAGGTGCAGAAACTTGGTTCCAGCATCCCCCCATACTACTTGGGGTGAGACTTCAGTACACGCTCCATGGGTTGATGCCAAAAGGGCTAGTAGTGTAGGGATTTGTTTAGAAAAACTTAATTTTGAACCTGGGTTAGGACCCACTAAGCCAACAAATGGTTCCATTGTCGAGATTAGGATCTGCATAAAGAGATGTGTGATGTCGCATCCTTGGAATACAATAAAGAAAGAAATTGAGGAGTGGCTGGATAGAAAGATCCATGAATTTGCGATGCAAGAAAACATAAATCCACGATTGATGAAATAATAATGGTTGGACAGGTATCTATACATAGAGATACACAAAATTTTCTTATGTTCCTTCATGATCGAACTATACGAGTGGATCACTAAATTGGCAGACAAATAAGGAAGGTGGAGACTTGACGGTCCAATAATGTGGACCCCAAAGCTAGTGTGGAGATTAGAAGCCTCTGAAGATAAGATCGCGCACGCTTTCGATCACTGGCTTGATCATGTCATCAGAGGATTTGTGACATAATTCGCAGTCAATACCTCAATCAACTACAGTGAAGCAGAATGACACTTCTTCAAAGGACTGCGAGGTAAGTATTTGAGATCTTTGAATACTTGGATTAAGATGCTCTTCTATGAAAAGCAGGTTATGCCATTACCTTGATGTTTGGAGCTACACAAAATGGAAAGCTCTTGAAGGATAAAGGAATAACAGGTACTGAATATAGCTTGTTGATTGAGCCTCCTCTAAGTGATGACGAAGGAGCGGCACAGGCTTCACCGCAAAGCGTTGTCCAGTTAATAAGGCAAGGGTTCCCGCGAATACCCCATCTGCCCAGACCACCCCCATCTTCACCTCAACAACATACACCTTTGCCCACACCACCACCACCTCTGCCACCATTCAATATGTCAAATACATTGAATTTTCATGTCTTCAAGGGCTTGGGAAATGAGGACTCAGGCCAGTTTTGGTTCGTTGCAAAGGCCATGTGGACAGCTAAATATTACAGATGATTAGATGAAGAAAGCAACATTTGTTACTACTTTACAGGATCGTGCACTAATGTCGTGCATTAAGTACTGTACCAATAACCCGACGGCTACGTTAGTAGACATTCAGACTGCAATAAATAAGGAATTCAATAGGCCCAAGTCTGAATCGCAATTAGTCGTTGGATTCAAGGAAATCATGATGAGGCCTAGTGAAACACCCTAGGAGATGCATCAGATATTTAAATGCCAAATCCACAAAGCTAACTTGAATCTTATGGATGGGTAGCACCATGAATGGTTTGTAGCTTCGTTCTTGCCTCACTTAAGCGTTTCCTTATCAAAGCAAAAGACTGGGACCCAGGCGGAAGCCCTAGAAATAGCAATGAGACTGCATGAAACATCGATTCAAGACACTGCTTTGGGAGTGTAGTAGGTCCACACGGAGTTGCAAAATCTTTGCCTAGAGTTTCAAAGTTTGAAGAAGGATAGAGTGGCTTGGCCAGAGGTGCGCAAAGAAGTTTGGTGCCTGAAGTGTAAGAGCTAGGGGCATGATAAAGATCACTCCCCTGTCTTCATGAATTATGTTGCAAGAGGAGGGCCAATTCCTCTGAGGCCGAAAGCTCAAGTAGGGCCAAGTACAGGACTTGTGCTACAGTGTGCTATCTGTTAGATAGCTAAAAAACATGTAACATACAATTGCCACTTGTTGCAGAAATTTGTGCAAACATTGCAACAGCTCTTCTGCGACTTATGTAAATCAGTGGGTCACTATGAGTGCAACTATGGTAGCTATGAGTTGATTATATCTATATATATATATATATATATATGTGTGTGTGTGTGTGTGTGTGTATGGTTAAGAAGGAAACCAAAAACAAATTTATTAAATTATTAAGAAATCTAAAGGGTCTGTTACTTTGTTGTAGACTTAAACCCCAATTTGTATTACAAATATAAACCTCATTTAAATTACAAACATCAACAAAAGAACCACTATTTGGTATGAATGGAGTATTGTTTACATATTTACAAAGATAACCACTGGGAAATTTAATATGTAACGAAACGTATACAAAGCAAGCAATTATGGACCCAAAAGGTTAGTATTTGTTGAATTGAGGCTTTTATATGATTTAATAAATAGAAAAAAAGGAATCAAATTAATTAATTTAATAACCTAAAGTACATATTTTAATTAAATAAATATACATTTTAAAATATAATATGTTATAATTAGTCATTAGAAGAAAATTATTTACTATAATTAGAATATTATTCTATTATTATGAGTTCTTACCTTTGACTTATTAAAATTTTAAATATTATTATATAATCTAATAGTTTTATATAGTCGTTGATGGTCAACCTAGTCAACCTAGCCGTTTGCATGTTCTACTCTCCCTATTTATTTTACAGCCATGATCTGACTCCTCAACTTGTCCTGACAATGAACCACACTAGTTGGTTCGAAACGCATCAACAAAGGTTTTCTACATGTGATTTACGTTGAAACTCTTCTTATAAAGGTTAGTATTTCTCGACAAAACATATTTCAAAGAAAATCAACTGAATTGTGGTGCAAGTCGAGTACATTGAAGGAAGTCAATTAGTGGATGAGAGCACCACGAGGACTCACCTAGCGAGTGGAATCCATATTAAGAGTAGAAGACTCAGTCATGATATTGTAAGAGCAAAACTAGAGGAAAACAACATACCTGTAAAGCCAGACAAGGTGAAGAATGCATGAGTCAATATGGTGTGAGAAACAATTGATACAATAACAAAGAAATAAGAGGAAAAAGGAATTACCTAGCGTTATACACCTTTGTACTCTTCTTCCCTAAACTAGAGGTTCCAAAATGATTAATAAGTAAGCAATTACAGAGTCATTTGTTTAATGAAAGGCAAAGGAATAAAAGAAAAAAAAACAAATGATAGGACAGAGTATATGGTGGCACAACCAAAGTTCTATCTATTTAAACTTTAAAAGAATTGTATGCTTTAGTAATTCAATGAAAAACCGAAGTGCTCACTCATTGTTGAAACGGTATCAGGGAGACATTAAACCAAACCTTATTATGAAACTTATAGAAACCTTCTTCTTTCTGATGCTTGGATGGAATTCCATGCTACGGGAAGAAAAAAAAATGTATATGCTTAAAAACATCAAGAAACTAACTCATTCTCTAGTTGTGAATAAAATGGAGAAATTGGGTCATTTTTGGTTTAGTAAGTACCTGAAGCCCCACCAGAGCAAGTATAGAGTCTAGAGAAATCCATTTCACACACATTCTACCTGCAGAAACTCCCATAGAAAGATAGAGCAAGCTCGGTCTCAACTGCATCTATAATCCTGCACTCAGTATGAGCGATCGAATGGTAACATTAGCTCTAGCTCTTAAACCCAAATGTGAATATCAGAATGCTAGTGAACAAATAATTGAATAAAAATGTTAAATGGAAAAGAACTGCATTCATACCTCCCCATATGTCAAGCCCTCAAATCATCAGTGTCGCACTTGGACAAGTCAGTCTCCCAACCTGGGCACGTTTAACTGACAAGTTGAGGTGGGGTGTTTAACCAACAAGCTGGGAGGGCCTGCACATAACTGACTAGTGGATGGGTGTTTTTAACCAATGACATGAGGTGTGCACATTTAACCAAAGGGTTGGGCGAGTGCACATAACCAACGAGTTGGAGGGCGCGCCGGGGGAAGCCAACACGAGCAGCGTCAAAATTGGCTAAGTGTTGGGTGCATGTGAGCGAGTGGAAGTTATAGGTAGTGGTCATGGTTAGTGGCGGGCCGACGTGTTGAAAGTAAGGATGGGCTGGCATGATAATATACGAAGGGGCATGAGTCATGGAAAGGGCGGTTCGGCTTGGAAAAGGCCTAGCCCCTTCCAAAGCTCAAACATCGTATATATGAGAGTGATGGCATGACCGAAAGGGACAACAACTAAACTCACAAACAAAACATGATGAAATGAGTGAATGGTGCGGAGATGAGCCCATGGGTCAGGAAGACTTAACGTAGCAGACGAGATCTGGGTGGCCATAGGTTGGGTGGGTCAACACAACACTAGTTTTGGGTGAGCACAGGGTAGACAACGGGTCGTGGAGGCACAGGTGGGCGGGTCTGCATGACGAGTTTGCACAGTGGGTCGGTAAGTTGGGCCAGGTAGACAGTGCGGGCTACACGAAACAGTGTGCCAAGCACCCAAGGCTAGGCAATGTTGAACGATAGTGCAGCTGCGGTTGGGTCGTGCAATAAGGCCGACTGACTGGGTAACACACTGAAATTTTTGAAGTCTTATGAAACGGGTTGAGACATGTCTCCCTGGAAATTGTAAAAATTGCAAATTTTTATATAACCAAATTCTTGAAGAAATGATGTGTCTCTTGCATTGATGTTATGTTGTGACCTTTTTGTTAAGTAATCCCACACTTAACTATTTAATAATAATGAATGAAGAAGTAATTAGGCTTATTTCGGAAAATGTAAAGAAAATTAATGGTTGGAGTCATTTAGCCGGTGCCCCACTATCTCAATTTGGGAAACAAGAATTGAGGTCTCAATTTGGGAAAAAAGAATTGGGGCCATGAAAAATGGTATTAGAGCCAGTACAACAACAAAATGCAAAGACTGGGTACGTATGAATTCTGAAGTTTTTGAGCAAAAGAAATCTTGGATACATAGTTTGGGATTTCTTGACTTAGAGGTTCATGGAAAAACCATCCAAGATTTGGTGGAAATGGGTGCCACACACAACTTTATGACGACAAGGTTGGCAAGAGAAGATGGGTTGCAAATTGTTCCAACTAATGTGGAAGTCAAGGTAGTGAACTCGAAGGCTAAAGTGTCAGGATTGGCAGATGAAGTGCCAAATTCAAATTGGATAGTGGCAGGGTCGATTGGACTTCACAGTGATGGACATGAATGACTTTGATATGATATTGGGGCAGGATTTCTTGAAGGGAAATAAGGAAATTATTGTCTCGTTTTTCGATGAGATCATGATGATTGGAGGCTCATGGACTTGGACTTTTCCAACTCATAAGCAAAGGAAGAAAGTGAAGGTGCAACATGTTTCTGCACTAAGTATGAGGAAGGCGATGCAGGATTTAGATGTGGAGACATATGTGACAGTCATCAGGGAAGTTGAAAGTGATGATGGAGTGGGGACACCTATTACAGCTGAAATTTTTTATGTGTTGCACAAGTATAGAAATTTGGTGTCCAATGAGCTACCAAAAACACTTTCACAAAGGTGTGTAGTGTACCAAAGCATTGAGCTAGATCGAGGGAAGAAACCTCTGACAAAATCTCCTTATCATTTATCAGGGCCGGAATTGGAGGAGTTGAAATGACAGTTCAAGGATTTGGCTGATGCATGTTTCATAGGACCTTCAAGGTCCCCATATGGTGCTCTGATATTATTCTAGCGGAAGAAAGATAAGAATGAGCTACAAATGTGTTGTGATTATAATGCTCTCAACAAGCAAATGATAAATAACATGTATCCTTTGCTACTTTCTGTGGACTGCTTCAATAAGCTTATGAAAGGCTGAGTGTTTTCCAAGCTAGACTTGAGGCATGGGTATTATCAGGTGCAGATAGTGGAGGGAGATGAGAAGAAGACTGCAATTATGACAAGGTATGGAAGTTTTGAATTCCTTTATATGCCTTTTAGGTTCTGTAACGCTCCTGCTACATTTTTCACTTTGATGAATGATGTGCTACATCCATATTTGGATTATGTTGTAGCGGCTACAACCACCCTCCAAAAATTTTGCCTTAGCTTGTTTTGGAGCATCCCTACCAACCTTCACAGCAGCTTGCCTTGCTTCGTCAAGTCCTCAATCTTCAGTGTCTTTCTTGCTCAAAGGAAACCTGTCGATCTCAGTTTGATATTTTCCTTTCACAGGCTGCTCATCTGGACTAGGTCTAGCTGCAGGCTGAGAAACTTCCTAGTGAAATTTGTGCATTTATGGAGGGAAACCAACAATTCCCTCCAGGAATTGTGCAAATCCCTCTGACAACATGTTGGTCTCCTGGATTGCACAATCCTGCCAGCCAACCCTCCTAGCAGGAATTGCACAATTTTTCCCATCAACAGGCAGTTTAGCCCAAGATTTGCACAAATCTAGGCAACAGTCAGTTGTTGGGCCAAGACATTGCGCAATCCCCTTGCACAGTCAGCCCAGCTGACAGTCAGAAATGCGCATTTTTCTCCAACATTCACTTGCATGTGCAGCAAAGTTGACCAATTCCCTTCGAGACCAAGCAAAACATATTTGTATGCATAGGTTGCTTCTCTCAAGTCAGCATGCAAAGGCATCCCTTGTTTCATGGATCTTTGTTTAGCAATTGGAGGTTACATGCAAGGAGAAATTTAGAAACATCCCTCCAAGTGTCGCTTTCCCTAGATTTGTGACATGTGTGTCTGTTGAAGCCCCGAAAATTGGGCCTACAACAAGGGGGATACCCACTCAATCCAAACCTTGAAAGCAGCTCATTTTCCGTTTGGGATGGTGGGTCCGACTGGGGATAATGGGACCAGTTTCCTAATTTGTTTGTGATAATAATAGTTGACGTTTTCCTTTCTAAAGATTTTTAAATAGAATGCTTTTAATCTAAATTTAATATAAAACATGCAATTTTATTCTAATGAACGGAAACATCTAATTCTAAAACTATCTCGGGATTAATTCTTCACTTATGCGATCTAAAATAGTTTCTAACAGCAATTGGTAATAAAGATCATTCAATTGCTACAAGAAAAGAATTCATTAAAAGTGAATTGTTTCGTATAAGAAATTAGCCGAAATAATTGTGAGAAACATATCACATAATAAGTTATTCATATATTAAGCATAAACAGAATAGTCACCACCGTACAAAAGTGCCAAATGATAACTTAAGCATTCAAGCTTTCATATATAAACAATTGAACATAAAATATTACTTTGACACATAAGTAGAAATCATTAAGAGATAAAAGTACCATTAATAACAAGTCCTACTCATAAGCTTCAGCAATATAGATTTATCTTGTCATAATTCAATATCTACTAAGAATACAGAAATGCATTTCAGTGGCAGACATTAAACATAGATATCGATAAATCTAGTTCCATTCATTCATCAAAACCTCCTCAAAGGGTGCAGAAGTGCATGTTCTGAAGAAATGTTTTTGAAAAATTTCTGGACCCCTCTCTAAATGCATGAGAGGGGTTAAAATACTACTAAATAAAGACTAAAAATACTTTATTACAAAAATATAGGAGGTTTAAATGACCGTCCTCATTTAAGGAAAAAATAAATCAAAAATAAAACTAAAACTGTATCTGAAATTAACTATGCATCTATTCTCTGAGATCGCAAGCATTCAACATCGACTTCAGGAGTGTCGGTTAGCCAACCTCCGATTTTAGTTGTCTTGTGAAAATAGAATCGGCAAGTGTTGGCGCTATCTTTTTGGCAAAATTTGTAAGGCATTTCAGAGTCATGCATTAACTGTGTGGTTTAACCAAGTATTGCCAGTAAGTGTCCCAATTCAACTTGGTTAACTTCTTGATTGACTCTACCTTTTCTTCAGCTTTTTGTGTCTAGCTTGTCTGTAGTTGCTATGCCTTTGGGAGAAATCCTGAAGTGGTTTCTAATATCAGGTTTGCTCTATGCAAATTTTCATTGACACAATCAATGACATTGCTCGTCGCTCTTGTTGCTTCTTCTGCTGCTTGTTCTGGGCCTTTAATCTATGCATCCCACTTATTGAACAACATTTTTTTGTGGGCTTCATTGATTTTGAGCAAGCCTACTTTCTTCCCTTCCTCCTATTCCTACCAAATCAAATAATCAAAAATTTTCTTATCAATTAAATCATAATCGAGTCGCAAATCCATGACTTGACTTATACTTTTATCACTCATCTTGCAATGGGAGCTCCATTGCGATATTCTTTGGCAAAGTGCCTCTTGCTGTTGCAAGAGTTGGTCATTCAAGGAAAGGGCTTCTGAGATAAATTCTGTGACTTTGGGGTCATCTTTATGCATTTCTAACATGGCCTATAATTGATGTTCTTTTTTGGCCAAACTACTTTGATACCCCAGCTACATCTGTTGAAATTCTTGTTGTAATTTTTCTAATTTTTCTTCCGCTTCTCGGTTAGCACTGGCCTACTATAACTATTGCTGCCAAAATAGGATTTTTTCCTCCTTACCCTTAAGTAATAGTTGTACTTCGGACGCTTTATCAATAGTAGTAGAAGCATAGGCTCCTGCGATCTGGGATAACTTAGTCAAATTTTCTATAGGATCAGTGGTAGGGTCTCGCCAAAGGACATCTAGCTGCTCTGCCTCAGGTGAGAACACGTTGTCTAATTTTCATTTCTTTCTTTGTCTCCTTACCACTACTTTGTGCTGCAGACTATAAAATACATCTAGAGGAGGAATCTCCTCTATCTTCAGAATGATTTCAAATGATGGGGTTATGGGAATATGCTTCGTTTCTGGAGCATTGATGAGTATTTCAATGACCATTTCTGTCATTGTCTGTGTTGTATTCTCAGGTGTCTTCATGTTTTTCTCCTCGGTATTGATCAATTCATTAAATGTTTCCCACTCTTTCTCCAGCTCAGTTCTCACTGGCTTTGGTGGCTGGATGAGGGGAGCGGGAACCTTTACCTGTGGTGTCGACAAAACTTGTTGTTCTGGGTGCTCTTTAGATTGGGCAGTATCCCTGACTGACCCTTCACTTTTATTATGGTCACTCTCGAACCATTTAGACCATTCTGGTGATTCTTTTCTAGACTTAGACTTGGACTTATATATCCCTGAATTTCCACTTATACTGATGTTGGGAGTAGTCTCCCTTATTGGTTCTAAGCGCATCTTGTCCAAAGGGATGTTTGCTAATCTCCGCTCTCTGTAGAGTTTGAATTCTTGGAATTCTGCTAGTCCAAATTGAATTTGGGCAATGTGAAACATGTCTTTAAGTTTACCCTTCTACCGGAAGATATCATCAAAGAGATCATCTTCTTTAGTGAATACCTTTATTTTGACAGTCGTGGTAGAAACTTTTATGACATCAAAGGGATCGAATTATCTCCCTGGAAAGTTAAATAGTCATAGACTCAGCATGTTGTTTACTTCTTTGAAAGCATGACCTAAATTAAATAGTGAAAAGGCCCCACATGCCACAGGGAATTGTGGCCAGATGGCCTTTTTCCTATCTTTCAATTCTTTGCTCATTCCTCCAACCCCGTAGATTTGGTAGGCTATTTCTCGGGCCAATAACTTAACAGGAACATATAAAGGAAGCACATGAGGTGAAGCAATATTTCCAAATACTCTGATGTAAGTGAAAAACTCTTCTCCAAACCATCTTCTAACAGGGAGAATATCAACTTCAGCTTGAGGGGAAAATCTTGGGGCGTCTTTATTATACAACATTCTGTGAAGGGGTAACATAACTCCATGACAAATTCTATAAAAATATGGGGTAAACTTGGAATCCCACAATTCCTTATGGTAGAGCTGAATGGGCAAGGGATTTTTTATAGTCCACTTCCAACCCATTAAAGGAAATCTAGAAACAGAACAGATTACATCCATAACATAAGCAACTAAAAAGAAAGGAGTATAAATCCTCTGAGAGGGAGTTCTTTTAGATCGGTAATTCCAAATAGTCGAGGCTAAATTATCAGACAATATCTAGGCCCAATCCACAATAGTGGCATTAGTGGCCGCATCTAATAGAGGTAGCCACTCGAACGAAAACTTGTTGATATCAGGCCTTCTAAATAGCCTACATAGCATAGCAGCAGCAAAACAATATGGGGAGGAGAGGGAACCAGTACTGTACATACCATGTTTGTCCTTTTTCAATGGCTCTTCCTTTACCGACAATTTTTTGGTGCACTCCACCAAATCTCCGTTTTCCTTGGCGAATTTCTCCACGAACTGCTTGTTGTAGCTTGCCTATGGCTCTTATAAATGATACATAAGTCTTAAATCCTGTGGGATAAATGACCCAATAATCTCCTGGCTCTGAGACTTGAATTTCCTGTCTATTATATCAGTGTTGTCCAATACCCACTTGACCATGTCGATATAGGGAAGTATCTCAGGCTTTGCGGTTGTGGGGTGTAGGAATGAGCATGCAAGTTCAGTAAGTGATGCTTCAGATGACCCATGTGCATCTGTTGTAACTGTAACTTCCATAACTCTGGGTTTTTCTTCTTCCACCAAACTGTACATGCCTTCCCAAGTGGATATGTCGGCTTCTCTGGTACAAGTGGTGTCTGTGAATAAAAGCGTCATCTCTGTTTTCTCAGCAACCGGAGCTTTTCCCTTTTTCCCCATTACGTTATGTACACTGCTCTGTATATTATTCTTCTTGTCGCCCCTGCAGGTTTACAAGTCAGGAAAGAATAATGGTAAGTGATAAGGTAACAAGAAAGCTCTTAATTTTGAAATCATATCAAATATATCACCCTACGTGAAATAATCTTTCGATCAGATCTAAATCTTTTATCATAAATGACCATCAATAAACCACTAATTTGACATTAATGCCCATAACTCGGTATTGGATTACGAGAAATATTTCATTGAACAATGAGCCTTGTTGATCTGCGATAAAGTGATTTTTCGATTTGCTTCGCAATATCGCAGATCGCCATATCGCTAATCCTTTTCGTTAATAATCATTTATTTCTTTATGCGACTACGAGATGCTTTATCGCATATCACAGGATCATGTTGTTTTATCTTAGATGGTGCTTGCAACATATGAAATCTGCAATGTGTGATGAGTCTATAAGGCGCGCGATCTCGCATCATTGCATTTTCGCAATTTCGAAAGTTTTTTTATATGATATCCTCCATTACCCTTTTGCGATGCGCTGTTTATTGTTAGGAGAACGATTTTATTTGAAACTTATCATAATACTTAAGATTTTGGTTTTTGCGGATGTTTTTCCTAAGTTTATGATAGTGTGTTTTATTCCCTTTTTTATTTTTTAGAAGCGTCCCCGTTTTTTTAGTTTTATTACTAATAATTAATTAAAAGGGGGGTTTTTGATGGCCACAACAGCATCGTAACCTCAATGTTATCAAAACTTAACAACCGGATACTGCAGAGCTCATTCCTCACATCAATATTGTAGCTCTAACATCCCACATCACATCTAGGAGCAGTTGTCACTTTCAGCTCAACTGTTTTGGGGTAATCTCGCTTCCCATGCCTTGTGCTGCATTTCTGTCGCTTTCTGGGTTTTCGCTTGTATGAGTATTGTTTTCTTGATTCTTTGAATGCCTGTTGTTACATATATTTTAGATTTTCCTAGCTCTATTTCAATTTTCATTGCTACTTCAGTATTCTCGCATGTATGAAAGTGTTTTGCACGAACCTTCACCCAACTGGCGAACGACCTCACCCACATGAATGTTGATCTATTTGATCAATATTCCATTCATGTTTTGCATGCAATGTTTATCACTTATGTTATCACTTAGTGTCACCATTCATTTCATCAACTTAACTTGTTTTCAGTTGCCCATTGGTGAGTCATGCCAACCTTGGCCCAATCTCTGCCTTCACCAAGGCTGCATTGCATAATTTGGAGAAGCAAGGTTCACCTTCCTCTCCATATCTGCACATTCTAGCCCAGCACTGACCTCCTGGACTAAATTACACATTTATGAAAGTCAGTGGCTGCTTGGCCCAAAAATTTGCGCAAATCTGTCCCTGGGCCAGCAGTCTTTCCTAGTTGGAATCACACATTCTGCAACCGCGACAGCCAACTGCCCAACTGGATTGCGGATTTTGCATTTCCAATAGTCAGTTAGTCTCCCAATAGCTCGAACTGTGCCTTGTACAATCTTGGCAGTCGGTCTCCCAACCTCCCGCCAAAATTGCGCTACCTTCATGATCATTCACCCAAGTATGTTGCAAGTCAGTTCTCATGTTCATTTTGGTTTTCAATTGAAAAATTTCTTGCTATGAGTGTTTCCATGTCTCCAAATATCACAGGTGTTCATCTACCTCTCAGCAGTATAGGTACAATGGTTTCCAAGAGAGAAGAGACGAAGACACCATTCAGAGCACACTTGGGGCTATAGTCAATAAAGTGTCCATGGGCTTACCTACTCATGAAGCCATCAAGTTGTTCATGGACAAGAAAAAAAGAAACAACATCACAACGAGCAACATCATGAATAGCAGCTGAAGGCAGCATACTCAATACAATGAAAGCAACAAACGCAGTGGATGCAAGAGAAAGGTTGTTGATAACATGGAGGTGAAGCAAAGTTGCAAGATCAAGCAGATCCATTGATAATGAAAGCAACTTTGGAGACTCAGACTATGAAGTGATGGCGAAACATAAAGATCGTGCAAAGGTAGAAGATGGAACAAAGAAGCAGTTGCATGTGCTAAAGTGGAAACTCAGGAATAACAGGAAGCTACACAAACTATCCATGAGTTACAGTAGGAACATGAACAACAGTGGGCGCAACATGCACTCAGGGATGAAACTGTGCTAGTACAAGTTAAGCATCCATCCCAGCAGTGGAGACAAAGCAAACATGGTGAGCATTGTTGTTGATCGAATACAAAGGATCCAGTAGCATGAATTTCATTGAATGCACACATGCAATCCAACCCATTCAACACACTCACCAAGGTGAAGACAAGAAACAAGTCCAATTGGGGCTAAAAATACACTTCGGAAAGTTGATGAGCATGACCACCAACACACACTTGAATATCAACACGGAAACTATGCATCAGTGTGTTGTTAGTCCAACCATACCCAAGAAGACCATGCGCATGTTAGCAGACGAATTGGATGAAGAGGCCGAACCAATGCACCAGTTGTAATGGAGACAAGAGTTCAGTTTAGCAAGATGTCACCATGAGGTGCATGCACACCATCATGGATGACCAAGCTTGGCATCAACTCACCGACTTCACCATAACAAGCATGTCAAAGAGTTGGTCTCACCACAATGGACCAAGTGTCAGTGATGCCTTGCAAGGCTTGCTCAAGCCATGTTGTCTCACATGAGTACATGTGCATTGTAATGTTGAGTCATTTCAAGTGTAAGTCAAGTGTCAACAGTTTGATGTAACAGTCTTAGAGTAGGTGAAGAGTCATTAGGGTAGTTGAACTAACACAAAGGGGTATGTCAAGGGTCACCCCACCCTTTGCTATAAATAGTCTCTCATAATTCATTGTATAGGCTTTTGGTCAGCCAAGCTTCTACTAAGACTAGCTTGAAGAAGGCTTGGATAGTATTGTAATGTGCCTTGGCTTCTCCACTGCATGGAGCTAGTACATCTCTTTGGACAAGCAGGTGGATGCGGCTATAGCATTCTATTGATAGGGATAGCAGGTTTACATGGTGTATTGTATGATTGTGACTTACACTTATTTATATAATAAAAGCCAACACATTCTCATGCATATGTTGTTATTGTAGTTGGACTGCTCCGGTTTCCTTAATGATATATGCTTTTTAACTTATGTACTTGTGTATGAACTGATTCACATGCAATTATATGAATCTTGTTGTTAATGTGTTGCAAATGTTGTTAATGCTGCCACCGTCTGTGTCGACTGCTCTACCGGACACCAGACAACCCTTTTTCTAAACCTTGTTATATCAAACTTCACACTTGTCTCAGACTAATCTGTTAGTGTTTTTCAGGTTATCTTACCTTGTATGTTGGGGCTGTCGCATCCGTGACGAATACTCTGTCAGAAGTTGTGCATGTCCTTTGTTTGGTGTGTTCCTAGCAGAGTTGGGACTGATCCCTTTCAACTTGGAACTCACCTTCACCTTCCTCCCACCTTTGAAGTGTTCGAACCTCTCATACTCATTCCTTGACTCACTGCATCAGTCACACCCTTGTTATTGATAGAGTTATCTTACTTGCCTCTATGCGACATTGCGGTCAAGGCATTACCTTATGACCCACTGCTATGACTCCTACACCAAATGCTCTAAGGCCTAATTGGGACTTCTTACCAAGGAGATCCCCTTGACATGTTGGCAGGTCCAGCATCATCAACATTTTTGGCGCTCGAAGGAGGGCCTGATGACAAGAAGTATCCTCTCATCTAGTTTTGAACCTTTGCATATCTTTCATGGAATCTTGCATTCTTCTTCCCACGATTTTTTTTTTGAATCGTGAAGATGTCCCCATCTCGGGGAAGCTTTTCAATATCTTGTCCACTCACACGTATGATGGTGAAGGTGAAGTGGCCTGGCCTGAGCACTTACATAACTTTCATACAATGATTTATGAGGAAGATGAGTTCACTGACGAACAAGCCAGTCTGCTACTTGCATTCACACTTCGTGAATCCCCATTTCGTTCGGTTCTCAGCCTACCAGCTGACACCGTGCACTCATGTTAGCACTTTTGTGATCTTATTGAAGAAACGTCCCATCACTTTGATCCAAACCATCTTGATCGGAAACTGTTACAACAACAGAGTGCTCTACATGAATCCGTTATTAATTTTTGGCAGCGCTTCCATGACTTACAATTTCAAGCTTCAAAGAGCTAGATGAAGTTTTCTTATCTCTGGGACCGGTTTGAGTACGTCCTTAAGAAATATTCCATCCCGAGAGAAAGCTTGATGACAAACCTCGCTCAACCTTCTTCGTTGATGGAATGTCACAATCCCATGCAGGAGCAGGCACTGTCTCAATGGACTGTCTACCTCCCTTTCATTCAACAGTTCCACGATCCTCCAGTGATGTTGAGGATCATGTTTGCACAACTATTCATTCTTCACACCCTCCCAACATCACTCCACTCAATTTTCACGCAAATTTGGTTGTTAGTCCTTCGAGTTCCCATGTGCATTATTTTCTTTGACCTCCATCTTCACACCTAGGTGTTCCTCTGGATGATGTTGTCTTGTGTTCATCCATTTTGGACTCTTCACTTGTTGTGAACGAGGAACAATCCACTAATGGGGTTGGTGTTTCATAACCAACATTCGTTGTCATTCATGAAGATTATGAGTAGGAGCTTGAACAGAAACACTCGGTGAAGGATGACTCCCTTCCCTCCGAGCCTCCTCCGTTCCTTCTTAGCTTCTTTGGTGAACCTACCATCCATGATTTTGTATGTGTGTCTTCATATACATATGCACCCATTTTTTATCACTCACAGGACCCACCAGATGCTAGTCCATCATTTGACAATGGAGAGGATAAGTTATTCATTGAAGATCCACTTGATCCTTCATCTTTCTTTTACGGAAACACAAAGGATGAGTTCATTCAATTTTCATCTACCCATTTGTTTGATTCATCTGATCATGAGGATGCTGAAGAATTCATTTATTTTTTTTATCGTGGCAGTCGTGATCCATTTTCGTCCATTTTTTATCATGATCATGAATCTATTATTGTTGATCTTTCGAAGCCACCGTTTTATGATGACCTACTTGATGATGAAGTTGAGACACCTAAGACTGTCAAGGCACTTCAACTTGAGCTGATGGTTATGTTAGGTCTTCGCTGTCTTAGGGTTAGTCTCATTTCCAATCATGAAACTTTTCAATCATCCAAGGCTCCTCATCACTCATCTATATGCATTGAAGATCCATCTCACACACAGATCACACTTCCTCCACTCGAACTGCATGATCCCATTGCTCATGCATTGGAGGAGTCTTACATTACAAGCACTCGTGCGTGGCACAAGTTATCTTTGTTTCTTTCGTTTCTTGCATGTCTCATTAAAGAGTGTGCTTTTTCTTAAAAGTTGCACATAGTGTCACGCAGCACCACGATAAATCCACAGGCTGTCGGTCATGCACATGCACTCATTTATGTCCCGTGGGCACCTTGAAACACAAAGTGTGTCCATCTTCACTAACATATCTTTCTTGTATTCTAGTCTGCATAACCGGGTTACTCGCGGACCAAGTCTTCACTCACATGGGTCTATCAATGCATCAATGGCTTCATTGGAAGTATCACTTCACGTGATCAGGCCCATGCACCGTTAGTGTAGGAGTAGAAGTAGTGTTTTCTTTCAGTTGTTTACTTGCATGCTTGTTTGCAAACATGATTTGTTTTCTTGCTTGCTTGTTTACTTGATTCGATTTCATTTTCGCCTCTGTTCTTGCTTTTCTTTGTTGATTTTTAGTTCATTCACTTGTTTTGTTCATAGGTTAGTTTGCATGAAACCATGTGTGACTCATGAAACGAGCTGGGTAAAGTACAAGAGGGTTTGTACAACTATCACTACTTGGTTATCTGTCATCTTGCCTTTATATGACGAACTTGTTACTCTTAGTCCATGATACATGGAAGGAAAATGCGTACTCTTCGAAATGAACCTTGGTGTAAGCACAATGCTTGTGCACTAACTAGTGTCATCTTCTCTAGTCGATTATTTTTTGGTTAACCTTTGTCAGCTTAGTCAAGTAGAGTATGGTGAGGGGGAAAATCTTAACAGGCACATCAGAGATACAATAAACTACTTCTCTATTGTAACAACCTCTTCTGCTCTCAATAAGTTGGGATCCCTCTTCCACCTTTGAAATGAATAAGTTCTATGCACACTGAAAATGAAAAAAAATGAAAAGTAAAAAAAAAATCAAAAAAGAAAAATGAATAAGGCAAAAGAAGAGAAAGGCTTCCTGCGCAAGGAGGTGATGCAAGAAACTTCGTTGGGGTACTAACCAAGCTCGCTGGCAGTGGAGCCATGCTCTTGTTCCTATGTGACTCCATTGGGGTACTGTCCAGGCTTGCTGGCAGTGGAGAAACACAAGAGATGAAACTTACACTCTGATGACTATATTGCTTGTACACTTATATACCCCTCAACCCTAATCGAAACAACTGTGTTTCCTTGGCTTGGAATGTGTGTCAATTGACCAAGAGTCTGGCAGATGCTACATCTTACAATCAAATTAGTGTGAAACAAAGATGAGCTAAGAACTGAACAATACTTCTGGAGGTGTTAAACTTGCTTCTCACGAACAAGGTCAATTCACAGAGCTAGATTTCTACCAGTGTGTCACCAAGTGTTGTAGCGGCTGCAACCACCCTCCAAAGATTTTTCCTTCGCTTGTTTTGGAGCCTCCCTACCAACCTTCACAACAGCTTGCCTTGCTTCGTCAAGTCTTGAAGCTTTAATGTCTTTCTTGCTCAAAGGTAGCCTATTGATCATAGTTTGATCTTTTCCTTTCACACACTGCTCATCCAGACTTGGTCCAACTATAGGCTGAGCATCTTCCCAGTGAAATTTGCTCATTTCTGGAGGGCAACTAGCAGTTCCCTCCAAGAATTGTTCAATTCCCTCCGACAACCTGTTGGTCTCCTGGATTGTGCAATACCGCTAGCCAACCCTCCCAGTAGGAATTGCACAATTTTTCCCATCAACAGGCATTTCAGCCAAAGATTTACACAAATCTAGGTAGTAGTCAGCTATTGGGCCTAGAAATTGCACAATCCCCTTAGGCAGTCAGCCCAACTGACAGTTAAGAATGTGCATTTTTTTCTAGCAGTCGAGCAGTCGCTTGCATGTGTAATTAAGTTGATCAGTTCCCTCCGGGACCAAGCAAAATAGACTTGCATGTATAGGCTGGTTCTCCCAAGGTAGCATGCAAAGGCATCCCTTGTTTCAAGGATCTATGTTTAGCAGTTGGAGGTTACATGCAAGGATGAATTCATAAACCTCCCTCTAAGTATTGCTTCCCCTATATTTATGGATGTGCGTCATAACCTCGATGTTATCAAAACTTATCAATCGAATGTTGTAGAGCTCATTCCTCACATCAACCTTGTAGCTCTGACATCCCACATCACATCTAGGAGCATTTGGCACTTTCAGCTCAGTTGTTTTGGGGTAAGCTCACTTCCCATGCCTTTTGTTGCATTTCTGTCACTTTTTGGGTTTTCGTTTGTATGAGTATTGTTTGCTTGATTTATTTGAATACCTTCCGTCGTTTACATATATTCTAGCTTGTCCTATATCTATTTCAAATTTTGTTGTTTTCGCATGCATGAAATTGTTTTGCACGGATGTTTGCCCAACCGACGAATGGCCTCAGCCACATGCATGTTTATCTATTTGCTCAATCTTCCATTCATGTTTTGCATGCACTGTTTATCACTTTTGCTATCACTTAGTGTCACCATGCATTTCATCGACTTAACTTGTTTTCAGTTTCCCGTCGGCGAGTCAGGCCAACCTTGGCATGGTCTTTGCCTTAACCAAGGTTGCATTGCGCAATATGGAGAAGGCAGGATCACCTTCCTCTCCATATTTTTGCATTCTAGCCCATACTAACCTCTTGGACTGAGTTACACATTTATGGAGGTCAGTGGCTACTTGGCCCAAAAATTTGCACAAATTTGTCCTTGGGCCAATAGTCTTCCCCAACTAGAATCGTGCATTCGCAACCCCAATATCCAACTACCCAACTGGATTGCACATTTTGCAGTTCCAGTAGTCACTTAGTCTCCCAGCAGTTGGGACTGTGCCTTGTACAGTCTTGGCAGTCGGTCCCCCGACCTCTCGGCCAAAATTGTGCAACCTTGACAGTCATTCACCCAAGTATGTTGCAGGTCAGTTCTCATGTTCATTTTGGTTTTCTATTGACAGATTGCTTGCTATGAGTGTTTCCATGTCTACAGGTATCACAGGTGTTCATCTTCCTCTCAGCAGTATAGGTACAATGCTTTCCAAGAGAGCAGAGACGAAGACACTGTTAAGAGCACACTTGGGGATGCAGTCGATCAAGTGTCCATGGGCTTACCTACTCACAAAGACATGAAGTTGTTCATGGAAAAGGAAATCAAGAAGTAGCATCACAATGAGCAACATCATGAATAGTAGCTGAAGGTAGCATACCGAATGTAGTGAACGCAATGGATGCAAGAGGAAGTTTGTTGACAACATAGAGGAAAAGCAAAGTTGCAAGATCAAGCACATCTGCTGATAATGAAAGCAACTTTGGAGACTCAGAATATGAAGAGACAGCACAACATGAAGATCACGCAAAGGTTGAATATGGAACAAAGAAGGAGTTGCATGTGCTAAAGCAGCAACTCAAGAAGAATATGAAGCTGCATAGACTATCGATGAGCTGCAGCAGGAACATGAACAACAGTGGGCGCAACATGTACTCATGGATGAAATTGCACCAGTACAAGTTAAGGATCCATCCCAGTAGTGGACAAAGAGAAAACATGGTGAACATTATTGTTGATCACATGCAAAGGATCCAGCAACATGCATGTCATTGAGCGTACGCACCTAATCCAACCCATTCAACACACTCACCAAGGCGAAGACAAGAAACAAGACCAACTAAGGCTATACATGCACTTCAGCAAGTTGATGTGCATGACCACGAACACACACTTGAAGATCAGCACGGAAACTAAGCATCAGTGTGTTACTCGTTCAACCATACCCAAGAATTCCATGCACATGTTAGCAGATGAGTTGGATGAAGAGGCTGAACCAATGCACTGGTCGCAATAGAGATAAGAGTTCGCTTCAGCAAGATGTCACCATGAGGTGCATGCACACCATCACGGACAACCAAGCTTGGAATCAACTAACCGAGTTCACCATCACAAGCATGTCAAAGAGTTGGTCTCACCATAGCGGACCAAGTGTCAGTGATGTCTTGCAAGGATTTCTCAAGCCATGTTGTCTCACATGAGTACATGTGCATTGTAATGTTGAGTCATGTCAAGTGTAAGTCAAGTGTCAATAGTTGGATGTAATAGTCATAGAGTAGGTGAAAGTCATGAGGGTAGTTGAATTGACACAAAGGGATATGTCAAGGGTCACCCCACCCTTTTCTATAAATAGTCTCTCATAACTCATTGTATAAGCTTTTGGTCAGCCAAGCTTCTATTAAGACTATCTTGAAGAAGGCTTGGATAGTATTGTGACGGGCCTTGGCTTCTCCACTGCGCGAAGCTAGTACATCTCTTTCAAGGAGTAGGCGAATGTGGTTGTAACGTTCTATTGATAGGGCTAGCAAGTTTACATGGTGTATTGTATGATTGTGACTTACACTTCTTTATATAATAAAATCCAACACATTTTCATGCATATCTTGTTATTATAGTTGGATTGCTCCTGTTTCCTTAATGATATATGTCGTTTAACTTACATACTTGTGTATGAATTGATTCACATGAAAGTATATGAATCTTGTTGTTAATGTGTTGCATATGTTGTTAATCTTGTCACCGTCCGTGTTGACTGCTCTACTCGACACTGGATAGAGCTTTCTCTGAACCTTGTTATATCAACCATCACACTCATCTCAGATTGATCCATGAGTGTTATTCAGGTTATCTTACCTTGTATGTTGGGACTGTCGCATCCGTGTTGACTGCTCTGCTGGAAGTTGTGCATGTCCTTTATGTGGTGTGTTCCTAGTAGAGTTGGCACTAATCCCTTTCAACTTGGAACTCACCTTCACCTTCCTCCCCCCTTTGAAGTGTTGGAACCTCTCATACTCATTCCTTCACTCACTGCATCAGTCAGACCCTTGCTACTAACAGAGTTATCTTACTTGCCTCTATGCGACATCACAGTCAAGGCATTACCTTATGACCCACTGTTGGGACTCCTACACCAAACGGTCTGAGGCTAATTGAGACTTATTACCGAGAGATCCCCTAGACATGTTGGTGGGTCCAACACCGTCAACAGATTCATTCGTAGTAGTATACTTGGACGATATCGTGATATAAAATGACAGCATGGAGGATCATAATAATCACTTGGCTTTGGTATTTGAGGTGCTGAAGAAGAATCAAATATACTTGAAGAAGTTAAAGCGTATGTTTGCCCAGACTAAGATTTCATTCCTTGGACACATTGTGGGTCAAGGACACATACGGATGGAGCCAAGCAGAGTGAACATGATAGAGGATTGGGCTGAACCGAAGAATGTCCATGATATGAAAGTGTTTTTAGGGATGACCAACTACCAACAGAAGTTTGTACTACCAACAGAAGTTTGTAGGGGTACTCCAAAGTGACATTGACACTAACAGACCTTTTGAAGAAGGAAAAGTGATGGGGTTGGATGGAGAAGTGTTGAGAAGCATTTGAAGATTTGAAGAAGAGGGTGGTTACAACACAGATACTGAAGTTACTTGACTTTGAGAGACTATTTGAGGTGCACGCAGATGCTTTATATTTTTCAATAGGAGGGGTTCTTATGCAGGATGGGCATCCGGTGGCATATGAGAGTCAGAAGTTGCAGGATAGAGAACGACGGTTTCCAGTTCATGAGAAGGAGATGACATCGATCATCCAATATTTACAGGTATGGAGGCATTACTTGATTGGGAAGCCTTTTTTTGTCGAAACTGACAACGTTGCAACGAGTTATTTTTCATCAGAATCAAAGTTGTTAGAAAAGCAAGCTCGTTGGAAAGACTTCTTGCCAGAGTTCGACATGACTATTAAGTACTGACTAGGTAGTCTCAATGCAGTTGCAGATTCCCTTAGCAGAAAGGGACATTTAGCCACACTTGAGGAGGAAGAATACCAAGCAAAACGCAGTAGTAGTTGAGTATAGATGACCGATGAGATGCAGAATAGACTTCGAGCTAGTATGGAGACAGATACTCAAGCATAGAGCATCTTGAAGCAAGTGAAGGAAGGAAAGACACAGAGGTTTTTTCTACGAGAGGGACTCTTGTTCTTTGGGAACCAACTTTACATTCCCATGTCATCGAGACTTATGAGAAACCTCTTGAAGGAATGCCACAATTCTCCATGGGTTGGCCACCCAGGGCAGTGTCGTTGTTTGGAATTGTTGGAGAGATGATTATTTTGGGAGAAGATATAGGAGGATGTAGAGGAGTATGTACATATGTGCATCATTTTTCAGCGGGACAAATCGGATAACTAGAGGCAGGGAGGATTGTTGTAGCCTTTACCGATTCCCGAGAGACCATGGACGAGTGTTTCGATGGACTTCATCACTTAGTTACCATAGGTACATGGGGATAACAAATTTATGGTCATGGTCGATCGTTTCTCTAAGTATATCGTCTTCATTCCGAAGAAGATACCATGTGGAGTTGAGAAGACTGCTGAATTATTCTTCAAACATGTTGTGAAGTATTGGGGTATGCCATTGAGTATTGTCTCAGACCGAGATCTGCGATTTACAGGTAGATTTTGGACCACTTTGTTCAAGTTGGTCAGGACAGAATTTTTGCAGAGTTCGAGTTACCATCCGCAAACAAATTTGGCAGACTAAATGGATTAATGCACTGTTGGAGGACTACTTGAGACATTATGTGATGGTTGATCAGAAGAATTGGCCTGAACTCTTGGATATGGCTCATTTTAGCTACAATATGCATAAGATGTCCACAACCGAGCATAGTCCATTTGAGTTGGTAAATGGACAAGTGCCAATTGCTCCACATACCGTGTTATCGAGGGGATTTATGAGGAGTCCACATGTGAAGATATTCTTGACAGCATGGGAGGAGACCTTGGAGTTAGAACAGGTGCACTTGCATGAAGCTGCAAGGAGGATGAAGAAATGGGAAGATAAGGATAGGCGAGATGCACACTTCAGTGTGGGAGATATGGTTTTTTTTATGATTGCAGGAGATCAGTTTCAGCCACCAAAAGGGACAGTGATATCTTTGACGAGGAAGTATGACAGACCATTCTAGGTGAAGAAGCGATTTGGGGAAGTTGCCTATGAGTTGGAGCTTTCGAACCACATGAGTTCGAAACAAATTGTGTTCCATATGAGTCAACTCAAGAGATGTCGACATGATGCACATCACCTTGAGAGGATAGAACCACCAAGAGTACTAGCCATGATTGTGGACAGGCCACACCTTGTTTTGGAGAAGATTCTAGATCTTCAGACTATGGTTGTGGGGAACACGACACAACAAGAGTTCTATGTTAAATAGAAGAACGCACTGGAGGAGAGTAGCTGGGAAATGGAGGATTCCCTATGGAGATGGAGGAGAGAGATTGATGAGTATGATGTTGAGTTGATGAGGGGATCCGGATTGCTAGGGATGGCAAGGACTTCTGGTGGAGGAGGATGTTAGGCCCCCGAGTCATCACCATCGCACTTGGACAAGTCGGGTGCCCAACCCAAGCGCATTTATCCGACGAGCTGAGGTGGGTGCATTTAACTGATGAGTTGGGAGGGCATGCACATAACCTATGAGAAGATGGGCGTGTTTTACCAATGATCTAATGGGGGCACATTTAAATGATGAGCTGGGTGAGCGCAATTTATTGACGAGCTAGAGGGTGCACCGGGGGTAGCCAACATGAGCAACATCAAAATTGGCTAAGTGTTGGGCACATGTGGGCAAGCAGAAGTTATAAACAGTGGTCATGGCTAGTGGAAAGCTGAAGTGTTGAATATTAAGGATGGGCCAACATGATAATATATGGAGGGGCGTGAGTCATGAAAAGGGCGGGTTAGCTTGGCAAAGGCCAAGCCCCTTCCAAATTTTGATCAGTGTATATATGAGAGCAATGGTACGATCGAAAGGGACATCAACTGAGCTCACAAACAGAACACGGTGAAACAGGTGAATGGTGCAGAGATGATCCCATGGGTTGGGAATACTTAATGCAGTTGACGAGAGTTGGGTGGCTGCAGGTTGGGTGGGCCAACCTGACGTCGGTTTTGGGTGAGCACAGGGCAGATAGTGGATCAGGGAGGCACAGGTGGGCGGTTTGCACGGCAGGTCAGAAAGTTGGGTCGCGGGTAGACAATGCGGGCCACACGACTTAGTGGGCCGAGCTCCCAAGGCTGGGCAATGCTCAATGGTGGTGCAACTACAGTCAGGTCATGTGGCAAGGATAACCAACCAGGAAGGGCACCGAAATTTGTAAAGTCTTATGAAACAGGTTGAGACATAGTCTCCCCGGAAATTGTAAAAATTGGAGATTTTTATATAAAATTGAATTATTGAAGAAATGATGTGTCTCTTGCAGTGATGTTATGTCGTGATTGTTTGTTAAGTAATTCCGCACTTGACTGTTTAATAATGATGAATGAAGTAGTAAGTAGGTGTAGTCCGGAAAATGTAAAGGAAACTAATGGTTGGAGTCATTTAATCAGTGTCGCACATAGCTCAATTTAGGAAAAAAGAATTGAGGTCATGACACAATGACTAGAATTTTTAAGAATAACGGTACGCCACCATTTCGGAATCTAGTAGAGGACACAAGGTGTCATTCAAACTGAGTTTCCAGTGTAGAAAATACAGGGAACACCAAATGTATCCCATAAAGTTGTAGTATATACCAAAACTTTCTAGACATTCGACGACACTCAGAGATAGCACAACAAAGAGGGAAACCACATAATTCGATAGAGACTTATGAAAATGAAATATTTTCCATTCATAGTTAGGGTTAGCACACGAAGATGTCACACCACCCTTTGATCAGCATCTTCAATCTCCACCGTTCACGCCTCCCAAAATCACAATCGGCCATATAAATATCACATGACAATTAGGTGTTCAAGGATATGAGGGTGAAGGTTGAGCCTCCATCTGGGTGGGGATCTCTAGGCATATTTATGACCTGCCTTAGCACCCCAACACAACATTTCCTCAATATCCGGGTTAAATGAATGTGCCCAAGTGGATATATATATATTTATGAGTATGACCAAGAACATTAGAACATACCATAGGATCAAACATAGGGTAAGGGTAGAACCAATGACGAAAATATCACATTGTATAACATAGCAACCTTACTATATTCACCATTGGAGTAATGGAAGCAAGGCTAAACCTTAATAGAATTGAGGCCATGCAAACCTAAGTCTAAGGAAAGGGTAGTTGGCATGAGACTTTTGGAAACAATATGATAAGGGGGAATAAGAGGGAGACTGTGTTTGTATATAATTGGTTTCCAAATTTAATTCACTCTCTTAAGGTCTATATAAAATGTTGCCCATTATTAAAAATAAAGTATTGACACATATTTTTGCCTTGGTTGTGTGTGTGTATATTATACAAGGAAAAAAATATATTAAAAAAAAAATAGGGGCATAGTATTTGTATGTGACAGTTTCCTTTGTCATATCCCAAGCCATATTGATCTTTGTTAAATAAAGATTTGACAATTATCCTCTGACTTATTTTCAACGTGACTTTTCTTCAACAATATTGCTTCATAACTTAGAAAAGAATCATGAATCATATCATTTATTTCCTTTGCATCAATCACTATGTCATATGTATCACAAATAACATTAACCTTTTATATTGGTTCATGTGTCACAAGTTGCATTAGTCTTTTGCAATAGATCCTCTATGTTATAAAAAATTGACCTTCTATATGAGATCATTTTTTGTATATGTTGCACTAACCATATCCTCAATATTAAGTGTTTTAATTAATTAATCTTTTATATCAATTTGATTTTGAAAATCAATAATCCAATAATACAACTCATATTTGTAGTCTTGTAATTCCTTAATATATTGATGGACATTTTATAAAAAAATTCTCCTCTTAGCAATTTGTGATTTTACACTTGTCATGCTCCCTTATAATCATTTATGTTATATCATTCTCACTTTTCTCTTATATCAACATTAGGGTGTTAGGTATTAAAAATGCACACCAATTTATCATATTTATAATAAATAAATTTTGATAACATATTTCTTCTCCTTATTCAAAATTCACGCAATATTTTGGGAAACTTTCACAATTCTACCTCAACGCCAATTACTTAACAAACTTAAGAATAAAATATGTTTGAACTATTCTGTTATAAATCAATGTAACCATATATGGTTATGATATTTGAACCATTTTTTAACAATGAAAATTTGAGAAGTAAAAAACTCTTTTCCTTCATGCATGATATTACACATTGCTATGTGAATGATTGATTCAATATCTTTTATTTTTATTAACTAAGTTATTATGGGTTTTTTCACCATTATATCAAAAAATTATAGTTAAATGTTGAAATTAAACAATAAAAAAAATTTAAAAAATATATACGATGACAAAATACAAATTTTTACTTTTAAATTATTATATTATTTTAAACCAAAATTTAAAATTAAAATTTACAAAATAATTTACCATACTTGTCGAAGGCATGTTATATTGCAATTGATTACAAGTTAAATTGAGTTGAATTCAGTTAGTTATTAAATTTTTGAAAAGAAACATTAAAGTTTATTAAAGTAGTTTAAAATTAAAATATTAAATTGAATATTTTGAAAATTAAAATTTATTTTTTAATTAAAATTTCTATTTTTTCACTGGGTATGTACAAGAAATTTCTATTTTTATGTGGTTTTAAATAGAATTGTTAGACATTAAAATTTTTTTTTTTTTAAATTAATCTATTATCACCAAGTGTCCTAACCATTAATTATGTGTACCATCAAATCTTTATATAAGACAACATGATAATATGATACCCACTTTATTATCATTTCTTCATATTTTATTTTTTAAACATATTGTTTTAGAAGTTTTTAATAATTTATGTGACATTTTTTTATTACTTTACTTTAAATTGTGTTTTTTCAAAAGAACAATTAACTAAAAATACCTTATTATTAATTGTAAGTTTATTTTGGATTTATTTTATTTATTTTTATATTAAAATTCTAGTTTTATGAAATGTATTTTTCAATTTATTTATTTAATAACAAAATATTTTTATAAGATATATATGTTTATTTTTTTTTATTTCAATTCATATTAATATATATAAGGTAATATGGAAGATTTTTTTTTAAAAGAAATGGGTAGATAGTTTTCTATTAAAAGATGAAAATTTTGCAATCTAGGCTAGAACCCTTATAGAATTCATCAAGCTCCATCAAAACTATGGATTTTGAAGTCCAACACACATGTACTCTGAGCTTATGACATATTTTCCCTATAATTTGAAAGAGATGTCCACTATATATCCTAACGAAAGTGCCTAAAAGAAATCTATATATGCATTGCATAGAAAACAAAATTTAACAGAACAATGCTCGACATCAATACTAATCAACTTGGAAGGCCACGAGGTTGTGTTGAGCTTCCTCACTTTTTCACTGATGCCTCCTCTGACTTGGGGTCTTATAGTGTAAGCTACAAATCGACAATGTACAATTCCTCCATCTCCTCCATCTTACAGTGTATTATTGTTAACTCCATCCTAAATTCATGTTATAGCTAGTCAATCTTAGCCTACATGAGCTCAAGCTGTGAGTTAACAATCATCTGTAGAGAATTATGTGCCTTTTCCTCCAATTTTTGCCTCGCTTTGTATCCCAGTTGCATACTTGCCAGTGTTGCAAGGACTTTATCCAGAATGATATTAATGTCTACCAAATCAGTCTCCCAAGAGGAAGTACTACATATATCCATGGCATATGAACGAATGACCGCACCACCTTATAGAGACAGACTATGGAATGGCTAAGACAAGAAGAGATTGAATTGCATGAAGACCCAGAGAGGGTATAATTACCAAAATTCTGAGCATGAATGTCAGAGATCTCACCACTATAACAAACCATTAATCCTCTGAGTACTAGGGCCTCCTATATTGAATGCAAACCTAGAAGATTTCGGGTGAATCCACTAGTTGATATTCGTTGGAAAACCCACTTGCTACAACAACTTTCTAGATGAGACTGCAACTAAATGAGAATTAAATGATTTAACCTCAACTTTCTAATTAACCTCGACCGAATATCGGACTAGAGATGAGCTATGCAAAGCAGGGAGTAGATCGGTGTCCAAGTGGTGATAAGGAAACAACAAGGGTACACCTCAAGAGAAGATTGAGATATTTCCTCAAGATATGGTCCCCAACTCACTATGTGCCTCAAGTCCTAAGACCTTAAGTATTTTCTAATCACATACTTCATTATAAATTCAACATCCCTCTTTGTTGTTTATTCATCAAATATAATCATTGCTCCCATTACGTGCCTATGGATTTTCATGGAAAAAGAGAATTATTTTTTGACTTTGATTAACTTCCAATATTTCATGTGGCATCCTTGCTCCATTATTTGCTAAGACATCTAATGAGGGATTTAAATTCCTTAACACATGCAAAATTTCAACCTTTTCGAATTGTTGAAGTTGAAGAAGAATCCTTGCCTCTAGAGGAGAAGAGGGCTCTTTAGAGTGACAATAAATCTTCCAAATAAAAATCGTTGAGTCACCAAAAATCATGATTTACTGGATTTTCTAATCAATTGCTAGATTTAGACCTTACCAAAGTGCGGAGAACTCGCCTTGACTATTTGTTACTACTCCCAGTCCCCATGCGAATTATATCTCTATTTGTCCTTCGAGGCCAAAAATCACCGTGGGAAAAACATTATAATTACATTTTAAATAAATAATAAATAAATAATAAAATATAATATTGGACCAATTAAAAAATAATAAATTGAATTTGTGATATTTGTAATGTTTTTTTATAAATTATAAACAATATTTTCTATAAAAATAATAATATAACATGTCACACTAAAATAAATTTAAATAATGATACTTCATAATTTTTTTTTTTGTAAATTAGTCTAATTCTATTATGGTACAAAACTTCAAAAACTTACAACGAGGCGCACCTCGGATATCACCATCCTACAGAGATGGATTTTTCAGCATTGATATCCTTATCCAGCCAGGCATTTGTCCTACCCCAGGATTGGGAGACTTGCCTGCTGTTACAAAACTCTGACAGTGAGGAAAAAAAACGTTGAAACCCATACATATTCCGAAATACAAACTTTTTAACCAGAACCCAAAACCCCATGACTGACTCAAAAATCATATTCCCTGACTCTATATTCTGCCATTGACGCCGCAAACAGAAGCATATCATAAGAACTATGGTTGTGCTGCCGAGGACTAGGCAGAGCAGCAACCTTACATATAGAGAGAGCACTGAAAAAGACGCATATCATGAACCAATAGATGAACAAAAGACATTGCCATACCCTTCGCCCGGTAGCCCTAAGAACTGGTTCAATCGTCCACAGAGGTAGATGGCACCTCTTCCACCACTCTGCAAGCATAAGGGTCCGGCTTGCTTGAGTCTGTGTGAGGCGCATTGTCTTCCACTAGAGCGCTTGGACCTACCACGGCGCCCGCTGATGCCTCTGCCAAGTTGCGCTGACCCTGCTCTGGAGCTAGAGGATGAATTGCCGGATAGACCCTCTGTGCAGGAGACAAGGTTGGTTGATCTAATACTGGGGCCGGAGGCCTGTGTTCCTCTGTCGCTGGCACACGAACCTCTTGCTCACATTTCTCAATTTTAACAGACACATAGTAAGTGTCGGAGTCCAAAAGGCAGGGGAAGCTGAATCGAGTTGTGGGATGGAAGCTATGATTACATGTCGGGGCTTGAGCTTGCCCTTGTCTTCTTCTGCGTCAGCGACGAGCACTGTTAGCATCGTCCGACAACGAGTCAGAGGAACGAGGGATGGGGGAACAACCTCTTGCCCCTCCCCGAGACCCGCCATGACGGCAAATGGCGCGAAGCCTCTCCCTAGGCATTGCAAACCAGGGTGGACACGGAGGAGGCTAGAGTAATGTGGAATTGACTGAGTATTATGCAGCAGGTTAACAAGAGGCGCAGAGGCACGGAATGGCCAAAGAGCTACAGGAGGAACAGGTAATTGCAGGGGAAAATGGCCTCTACAAACCTGGGCAAACTGGCTAGCAGACCAAGGAATGATAGTAGGCCAAGGAATGATAGCAGGTCACCAGCAGCTGCAGACTAGCGCGGAAATTAGGGAGGGAAATGCTGGGAGCCGGCTTGTTTCTTTGTCGCGCCTACCTCTCTGAACCTTCCACAACACAGAAGTCCTGAGCCAAATGTGAACCAGAACAATCAACAAACCATACATTACCTTTCCTATGCCTCTGTCATTATATTGAGAGGACCTGCAGCATGCCATGTGCGACCCAAAGGCATTCATTAGCTTCCCAGAGGGTGGAGTTGCAGACCTCGCGCGAGGAGGGATGATCGA